>PJAB01000758.1:0-21172 GCA_002887195.1 Chrysochromulina parva | reverse complement strand
AAAACGGTAAAAGTGACTGACAGGATATGGGCGTATAGCGGTAAAAGTTGCCACTTGACGAGATTCTCGTAAAACGGTAAAAGCTTCGGACCCTCCGAAAAAGCTACCCCCACCCTATGGCCAGCGGGCAGCGCGGCCGCCTCGGGCTCGGCCCTCGCGTCGTAGGGGGTACGGTCCGGTGAGACAAACACGACAAACTTTTCTATCAATTCGCAAATCATCATGCAGAATGCAAATCCAAGCAAAAGTAATGAACCGTGCTCTCGCGGCGCAAGAACTCGGCCATCTCGACGCAGCCGCCCCGCTGCGCCACGCCGAAGAGCGCCTCTATCTGGGCAGGGTCCGAGGGCTGCCCGAATCGCCTATTGAGCATCTGAAGCTGCTGCGCAAAAAGAGGCAGCGCGAGGCGCGTGTCGTAGCCCGCGAGGGAGGCAAGCACGTCGGAGAGCACGCGCCGCACCTCCGCCTCGCGCGCGGCGCGCGGCAGATGGTCTGCTGAAGCCGAAGCCGGCAGATGGTCGCCACTGCTGCCGGCAGCACCGCCACCGCCTCGCTCGCCGGAGCCTGGCCGACTGCTCGATTTCGGCGAGGAGCCCTTCTTGCCCTTCTTCTTACTCCTCTTCTTGCCGCCCGCATCCGCTGTCGGTGCGCCGTCGGCCTCCTTGCCCTTGGCGACGCGCGGCTTGCCTCGGATGCGGTCGCGGATGGCGTTGCCCACGACCGACAGCACAGCTGTGGCAAGCTCCACGTCATCCGAATGTCGCTGAACGGGGATCGTCGGCGCGAGCTGGCGAGCAATCTGGTGCGCGTCGCTGTACGTGTCGGCTCCACCGAGCGGAGCGGCCGGCCGGTCGTCACTCGTGCGAGCCTCACGCCGCTTGCCCTTGTCCTTTTCCGCGCCGGCACGCCGCTGCTCGATCTCCTTGGCCTGCAAGGCGATGAATTGGCGATAGGCGGGGTCACGCGAGGCGTCGCCGCCTGAACTGCCACCTCCTCCCATCGAGTCCATGCCCACTCGGTGGGCGGAAGGCGCCGGCAGTGGCTGACGCTGCTGCGGCTGCTGGTAGGGGAAGCCGCCATGATGCGAGGACAGCCCCGGCGCGATGGCGCCGTAGCCAACGGGAGATGCGGGGAGATGCGAACCAACGAGCGGCGGCGGCTGCGTGAGTGTCGCCATTAGTTCGGCCTGCTGCTGATTCAAATAGGACAATTGGGCGAGCAGCTGCTGGTGCAGAGGCGAGCTGTGGAAGCCGATGATGGTGGCGGCCGAATGGGCGAGTTGCTGCGACACGAGCTGCTGCTGCTGCTGGATGAGGCTCAGCTGATGGACGATCGCCTGCTGCTGCTGCTGCTGCTGCTGCTGCTGCTGCTGCTGCTGCTGCTGCTGCTGCTGCTCGTACCAGGACGCCGCCGCCGCCGCCGACGCCGCCGCCGACGCGTGGCCGTCTGGTGACAAGTGCTGCGACGTTGGCGTGTAATGCGACGCGTACCCATTCGCCGAGCGATGCGAGGCAAGCGGAGGCGAGCGGGAAGGAAGGCTGATCGGTGGCTGGCCTGGTACCACCGAGAGCTGCGGCGGCTGCGGCGGCTGTGGCGGCGCTGGTGCCTGCGATGGCGCCGCCGAAGCGGAGCGAGTCTGCCGTCGCGATTTCTTCTGCTGCTTCTTCTGCTCCATGAGGACGAATTCGTTAAAGTCGACCTCGGCAGTGCCCGTGAGGTCGTACGACTCGAACATGACGCGTAGCTGCGACGCCGAGAAATGACCTTGCCACTGCTTGAGAAAGGACCCGAGCGTGATCCGGCCGCTTTGGTTGGGGTCGTACCGCCCGAAGAGAGATGCATACCCTTCGAGCTCCTTGCGAGGCAGGTTCTTGAGCGCGTCGGCCACGTGGCGACTCTTCACCTGCCCGATGAGCATCGACAGATAGCTCCCTGACGCGTCGGCAACCCCCTCGGCGCTCACCTGGCCCTCGGCGCTCACCTCGTCGCCGCTCGCGCCGGCCGGTCCCGTACCGCCTGTACTACCGGCCGGACCCGTGCCAGCAACACCGCCATACTTGTGCTGGTAGTACAGGTGGCGAAATCGCTCGTCGCTGGGGTGCTGGCGCGAGGCAACGGACGTGGCCGGCTCATGGAAGTAGGTAAGACCCTCGGGATCGCGGCATAGACTCCAGCCCTCGGGCAGCGGTGCGGCGGCGCCCGCCTCCGCAATCCATAGAAATTGTCCATCCTCGGGGAAGGCCATGCCCAGGTAGTGTCCATACTCGAGGATGGCGGCGGGCACCTCCTCAAAGCCCGCGGGAGTCTGCAGCAGCGGGTGCGCTGTCGCCGGCCTGCATGCTGGGTGCCACAATGTCCAGTTGCGCGCCACCTGCTCGTGCAGCAGCTTAAGCTTTTCGAGCCGCCGGGCACGCGAGCGCGCCAGCTTCTCCGCGTCAAACTCCTGTTGCGACTTGGCTGCCGCGGAATCCTCTTGCGAGAAGGCCACCCCGCTGCTTGCGGCATACTCGAGTGCCCTGGCGAGCTCCTCGGCGGATGGCGGTGCGCGAAAGACGCACGCCGCATCGGCTACGAATGGACCACCTGCGCCTGAGAGATATTCGACAGCGTACCGCTCCGCCACGAAGGCAACGCCGTCCTTGGCAGCGTCGGAGCCATCGGCAGCGGTCGCGGCCGCGAAAATGGACGCGGCGGCGCATAGGACGCGCACGGCCCGCACATGTCCAGCCCGCGTCACGTACCACGCCGCATCGCCGGGCACGAAGCCGTTCGCCGCGTTGGCATAGGCAGAGCCAGGCGCGTGCGCGAGCATCTGAGCCGAAGGACTGCCTTTGGTCGGGGAAGAAGAAGGGTCCTGCTTGCGGGACGAGAAGAGAGAGAAGCGCGGCGTGCTCTGCCCATTACGGGGCGTGCACTGCCCGCCCCGCGGCGTGCCGCGCTGGCTACCGAACCCTCGACTGAAAGTCCCCACTCCAGCGAGAGACAGGCCAAGGAATGGTTTGCTCCGACGCGCTTCCGCTTCCGCCGCCATCTTTTGCGCCGCCGCCGCCGCTGCTGCCGTCGTCGCCTCTTCGGCCTCCTTTTTCTTCGCCGCCGCAAGCGCGGCCCGTCGGTCGCGCGCCTCCTGCCTCGCAAGCAAGCCGCGCCCTGCGGCTGCTATGCGTGTCGCGGCCGCGTCGATAGCTGCCTGCCGCCGATGGTCGAGCAGCGGCAACACCCCCACCTTGAGGCAAAGGCGCGTGTTGCCTACTGCCCATGCGTCCGCATTCAAGCGAGCGGCCAGCATGAGTGCAGAGCACGCCTGCTTCTCGGCCCGCACTGCCACCTCCTCCGCACCCGCCGCCTCCACCGAGCCCGCGCCGCCGTCACCACCAATCGGTTGAACACGTAGGGCAGCGGCGCGCGCCTTCCTGGCGGCGATCGCCTCTGTCGGCGCAAGGCAGCCATACGTGTTGATCACGTGGCCGAACAGCAAGCGCTCGGGAAAGCCAGCCTTCATGATCAGGCATGCGTCCACGATGCAATTACACTTGATCTGGGCGCGCACCTTGGCGTCATCGAAGAGCCTGGGCTGCAGCTTCGCGTTGGGCTTGATGCACCGAATGAAGTGGATCTCGGACGCTTTGAGGTGTGCGTTCAGCTCGCCCAGCTGATGCGCAAACTTGGCCACAATGCCCGAGAAGCGCGCGCCACGCTTGCAGCTCATCGTCGCCTGCTCGGCAGGCGTCGGCGCGAAGGCCACGCGTAGCAGCTCAGTGCGCGATGTGCGCAGCAGCACGAGCAGATCCTCGGGACACCGGTCCCTGTTCTTCTCGAGGAAGCCATCGGTGTCGTACGTGACCTCGGCCGCATAGTGGGCGAGAGTGAAGGCGAGGTGGGCAGACCCCTTGGGGTTGGGGCGGAAGGCCGCGTGGCCCTTGCCGTACTTGGTCAGGTTGATGTGCAGGCCCGCATCCGAGCCCTTGGGGACCGTGCACTGCTCCTCGATGAGCGCGAAGACACCCTGCGGACACTCGACGGCGCTACGGCACGCACGGTCGTCCAGCCCCTCGAAGTCGAGCTTCGCGAGCGAGAGGCCTTCTCTTACGCTCTCCGCCTGCGCAGCCACAATCATGACGTGCGTGAAGAGACCCTGGAGAGTTTCGTTGGCGTGGTTGATGCACAGCTGCTCGAGCGAGTTGCGCTCGAAGACTTCAAAGCCGAAAATGTCGAGGATGCCCACGCACAGTGGCGCGGGAGACTTGGAGTCTTGGCCGAGCGCGGCCGCGGCTGTGGCCTCGGACGCCAGCGGATTGTGGGATGCGAGCGCCGCGGATAGCTGGGTCTGGAGCCACTCGAAGAGCTTGGCGTAGGTGGCTTTAGCCAGCCCAGCACACAGCTCGCGACATGCAGCTGGAGGGTTGGGCTTCTCGATCCAATCATCGAGCACCTTGATCTGCTTGATCGTGAGGGCACGATGCAGCGCGGCGGGTTCGCAGCCGAGAAGCACCGCAGACGTCTGGAGCGCAGGCAGCGTCGCCGCCGTCACCGCCGTCAGTGTGCCCTCGTCGCCGATTTGAGTAAATTCAATCGCGCCGAGATGCACGCAGCCGGCGGTCGCGCGCCAGAGCTCGCGCGCCTCCGGCGGCGGTACATCCGCTGCGTCGAGCGCGCGCAGCAGAGCCTCGAACTTTGAGGAGTCGTTGCGCTGAACCTTCGTCTGACAGGTTGCCGCCGGCAGGAAGCGCGACATGGGCAACGGCTCGAGCTGCAGCTCGGCGAGGAGGTCGAAGCCCACGAGATACTCGAGCGGGCTGCCCGCCTTGGCACGCCCGGAACGGGCAGGCGGCTGCGGCTTCACCGGCGTCGCGGCCACAGCATTCTCCTTGCAAGCGGCATTATTGGCAGGCGGCGGCAACTTTCTCTTTGCCAGCGCATCTGCACCGAGGCTCCCGTCGGGCGACTCTCCCCACTGCGCGTCGACTGCCGCCATCGCGCTGCTCAAAAAGGCGCGCTGCACCGTGCGCGGCGTCAGCGGCGTCTTCGGTGAACCGTCCTCTCCATCTAGGTCGACGGCGGCGGCTGCGCGCGCCCTCGCCTGCGCGTGGCCTCCGGCGAGGAGCTCGTAGAAGACGTGGAAGCTGCGCTCGTTGGCGCCTAGCCGAACCACGCGCGTCGTCTCCAACAGGTACGTCTTCACGGCGACGTCGACGAGCGCGCCGTGCTCGGTGAAGTGCAGCAGCACAAACTTGCCGAAGCGCGACGAGTCGGGGTTGTGCACGGTCGAAGCGTTGCCGTACGACTCGAGGATGGGCACGGTCTCGACGAGGAGCTGCTCGATGCCACGCCCGCTGCTGGCCCGCTGGCGACCGCGAGGACCAGTGCGTGCTACCGCTGCCGATATGAATTGCATGACGCGCTTGAACGTCTCGGTCTTGCCGGCGCCACTCTCACCCGAGATTATCACAGACTGGCTGCGGCCCTGCAGCATTCCTCGATGGACGCCGGCAGCCGTGCGGAAGACGTGTGGCGGCATATCAGGCTGCGAGCAGAGGTGTCGCTCGAGCGTCTCCTCCGAGTATAGCTCGAGCAGCTGCTCGCACGGATTGACCGCCAGAAGCACGGCACTCATGCCCGTGTAGATGTCGCCGGCGAGCAGCCGCTGTTTGAGCACGTGGCTCAACGACGCCTCGGTCGGGTCTTCGAGCGTCGTCAGTTCGGACACCGACGCCATGGCGGCCGTGTGCCGCTCCCCACCAAGCAACGCTGAGGTCGCTGAGGAAAGTGTACGGCCGGTGGCGCGATGCACTCCCGCCGGCCTAGGAGCCCTTGACGTCCTGCCTTTTCTTCGATTTGGTGTGTTTTCATTGCGAAAGGGTCAGTTGAATCGACACACGAGGTACCGACCAGCCACTACCACACGAAACACAGGACAGACGGGCGCTGTCACCGCGGTGTTTTCATTGCGAAAAGGTAAGCTCATTAATGAGGAGGACCGGATCGCGCGAACGCAATGGCCACTACCACACGAAATGCGTCCACGCTGCTTTCTTTCAGCGAGCGCCGGTTTTACGAATGTGCCCATGGCACATTGGAACTCGCTACATGTATTTGGGCGTCGTCCCACGGTGTGAACGGACCGGGCTCGAGACCCGGAATCACACGAAATTTCGTCGATCACGATTCATGTACAAGAAGGATGATACATGTAAGACTACTACACGATGACACCTGAACCGACACGCATGTTCAGCACAGTTTGACACAATGACACTGACGGATCCAAGAATACAGGCTCAATAATACACAACGTCACAGCTTCTCCTCTTCTCGAACACGAAACCGAATATAAATATCACCGTGACGCAACACCGAATCCGCCTCCCTGGCGCCTGGAACATGCCCTGCACGATCGAGATCGATCAAACTTTGGTTGTTCATGCACAAGCACCAGATGGCGCGGTTGCGGGCGTGGTTGAAGGATATTTATTTGGTTGATGCAGCCCGTGCATAGCAATGGGCCTTGTTCTTTGCCTTCTTGACGATCGCTCCGCGTCCGTGCCTATCGACGCCAACGTCCATGGCCGTCGGGCCCGAGCGTGCCGCGGACTTTCGCCCCTGTCGCGCTTTCACCGATGGCCGCGCGTTCATGACGCTCGGCACATCCTTCTCGTAGAAGAGTGATGAAAGGGTGAACACAGACCCTTGCGTGATGGGGTAGGAAGCCTCGACGGCCTTGAGGAACTCTGCGTGCTGCGCCTCCGGAATGGCCTTCACAGAGCCGACGGTGACCCAACGCTGAGAGTTTGCCCACGGTCGTCCACGAGGCAGCATCGAATGTAGCGCCTCTTGCAGCTGCGAAAGCGCTGGCGCACACTCGACGAGCACTTGCAGCGATCCGTGCTTGCTTATCCCCCAGCTCAGGAACCTGCCGTGTATGGGCTCTGTAGGCACGAGCCCACTGACTGCTACGTGCACTGCATCGTCTTCGTACGTGTGCAGCGATCCTAGCAGCGTCAGGTGAGCATACGTCTTAGCAACGAATGCCGAACCGGATGCAATATTGGCCGCGGCCTCAGCGAGGGCAGTGGCGTTGGCATCGTCAAGCTTGATCGAAACATATGGCATCTGCGAAAGAGTAAGCGTCCATGGTCATGAGTCGTGAATTACTGGGAATGCCATTCCCTTGACGATGCGATGCGTTGCCGGCATCCGCCCTGGTCCAATCCCCGCCGTTGCAGCACCACGTTGACATTGGGCATGGGTAAGAGCGCATACCTTCTCCAGCGAGTAAGGACGAGAGGAAGACAAAGGCGAACACTCGAGAAAGGCGAACACTCGAGTGCTTGGGAGTGGAAGAGCTCGCTTTCTAATCGGCGAGAGTCAAGTCAAGTCGTGAGGTCTCCCCTCATTCGATTGGCTTCCGTACGGCCTGGTTGTCGGTTGTTTACTTAGGGGACTTTCAATTGAAGACAGGACTTGACTTGACTTGACTTGACTTGAAGACAAGTCAAGATTCGCACGTCTGTGTCACGTAGGTTCATGGACGTGTACATCATGGCACATGTACTCAGGCGGTACATGTAAAACGTGAGCCGTAAAAAGTTCGTTCTGGTGTGAAAAAACAGGCTGCTGTGAACACCCAACGGACAATTTGTTCGATTTGGTTTGATACAAGGGCCAGCATGCGGTCGTCCAGCCCGCGATCAGGGTCACCGCGGCCGGGCCAGAACGCCCCGCAACGCAGCGGATCGCCACGGCCGGGGGGTGCAACCAACCGGCCACCGTCTCCTCGAGGCGGCGGCGGCAAGCCGCCGCCGCCAGTGTCAACCACAGCCGCGGGCTCCAATCCATCACTCAATGGAAGGAGGACATCGCCACGTCCGCCGACAGTGCCCGATGTGGTGCCGCCGCCCGCCGCCGCGCCAGCCGCGACCACCAGCGGTCCGCCAAATGGCGTGCCCAAGCTCGGCAACCTGCCGAAGGGCTCCGCCGACGACATGCCAACTACAGTGGCTAGCGCGACGACAGCGCAGACGCGGCCAGTACTCAATGGGCGGCCGGGCGCGACGGGGAATGCATTGCGCAGCGACGCACCAGCCACCAAGCAGTCGGCAATGCCGAGTGACATCCTCGCCGTGCTCAAGCAGGTGGCACGGCAGGAGCCGGCGGCGGCATTGCGCGAGCTGCAGCGGCTGCACGGGCAGCTGACGGGCGCAGCGGGGAGCAAGGCACTCGCTTCGCTCGAGCTGAGCATCACGCAGCCGGGGGGGGGCGCTGGCGTCAACGCGCTCGACGGCGCGGGCGGTGGCGGACCCGGCGCGGACGGCATGTACACCTCCATCCCGGCGCCGGGCGGCGCGACGGCGGGCACGCAGAGCGCGATCACGGCGCAGCAACGAGAGCTCAATCAGCTGACGATCCAGCGGCAGCGAATTCAGAACCAGCAGCGCGAGATGCGAACCGAGCTCCATCAGGTCACGGCGGAGCTCGAGAAGCGCAAGAGCGAGCTGAGCCGAGTGACCGAGCAGCTCAAGGCGCGGCAAAAGATGGTCAAAGCGACGGGCGGGGGAGCGGGCGCTAGTAGCCCTCGTCCACCCTCGCCGCCGCGCGGATCGCCGGGCGCCGGGCGCGACGACGCGGACGCCGAGGATAGCAACAGCAGCGACGGCGCGAAAGCCAGCACCGACTTGCCGGTGGCTCGGTTGCCAGTGGGTGAACACGGCGTCAAGCAGCTTGGCATGCCGGCGGCCGCGAAAAAGGAGGGTGGAAGCGGCGACACGAGTGAAAAGAAGGAGGACGTGGAGAGCCTCAAGGAGGAGCTCGAGGACGTGCGCGGCGACCTGCAGCTGACCATCTCGGACCTCCGCGTCATTCTCGAGGCGACGCCTGCATTCGTGTGCGCTGTCGACCCTCACGGTCACGTCTCGGGATGGAACACTGCCGCGATCGAGATCACCGGCTTGCGGCGCGACTCGGTGCTCCAGCGCCACTTTGTAGAGTACTTTGTGCCGCAGCCGCAGCAGCAGGCGGTCGCCGACCAGATGGAGAGCTCCTTCTCGCTGCCCGCGGACGATCCACTTGCCAACGAGCCGGGCGAGCCGTTCGACCTGACGCTCTGGAGGGGAAAGCCGCCGCACGGCACGCTCGATAGCACCAAGACGATCACGCTGCGCGTGCGCGCGTACGCGCGCCGGCTAGGAAGTGGTCAGCCTGTCGGGCTGCTGCTCATCCAGGACGACGCCGCCGCGAACGAGAAGCTGCGCGTCGAGACGGTGGCTGAGGGCGAGCTGGTCGAGCTGAATCGGGTCCTAGCTTTGCGGGAGCAGGAGCTCGACGAGCACGAGATCGAGCTCGCGGCGCTGCGCGAGGAGCTCGAGTCGTTCTATCGCGAGGCGGCCGAGCGCTCGGGACGGCCATTGCAGCCAGGCGCCAAGCTAGTGATCAAGCCGACGTCTATCCTCATGAAAGAGAAGGGCAGCAGTGGGCAGCGTATCGCCTGGGGCGCGCCGAATAAGGTGGGACACTTCACCAAGGGCAGCTCACCGCGCGAGTTTGGCAACAAGGCGCGGCACGATATGTTGCGCGAGCAAGCGATGGGCACCACGCCCGGGAAGTGAGCCCTCAGGGAGGGCGCGCACAAAGCGCTCACCTTCCTTTGCGGGCGGACGATGGCATGTGTCGTCTCGGTGCCGTGTTGTACATGCAGTACATGCAGTACCTGAGTGCGCGTCGTCGGTCCGCGCACGCGCGAGGCCTTCCGAACGCGTTCTCTGTGTCCGAGTTCGTTGTGTCGCGCGCGTGTGGCGTGTCATCGTCGCGAGACCGGGGCGGCGACCACGGCTGCGCATGACGGCTTGTTGAGACGCGCGTGTTGCGCACAAATCGATACGATCAGTTTGAGTTCCAAATCGTGTGAAACAGAGGACCCTCCTGAAAAGAAACACGTTTTTTCAAGAAGTTTCGCGGCGGGCCGCGGGCGCATGCAATTCCCGCCAACGACGACTTTGGGCTCATCGACAGGCAAACCGAGACCGTCAAGCTTGACGAGGACATGCCCACCACAACATCCACTGCCGCCGCTCCCGACACGAACGAGTGGGATCCGAAGATCGACGACAAGGTGCGCGTATGTGATCCTCGGAACGGCGAGTGGCAGCACGGACGCATCGTTGACATCATGCCCATGGACCTGTATCCCTCGACGTTCATGCCTACTTCTGCTAGCTCGTCGACCGACAAGATGCTCATCATTCGGTATGCCGACGGTTCACGCCAAGGCTCACAGTGGCCGAGCCACGTGCCGATCGAGAAGATGGAGGACTCAATGGACGGTGCCTTGTACACTTCGGCGCAGAAATTCAATTGCGTGATAACCGCATGCTCCGCACAAGCCGCCACCCCGGCCGGCCCACGCACCGCTCGCAAGACTGGCAAGGATGTTGAGGACCTCCAAGCTGTGGCGCCGCCTTCGGCGTGGAATTCTATCCAACGCCCGCCGCATCCGTGCCGCATCGACGCGCAAGGCGCGACACCCGGAACACACGCCTTCTTGGCGGCCAGTCCGTCGCCGTCCGCGCCGCACGGGCACCCCGAGATCCGCCCGCTGCCACTGATGCCCCTCTCGCCGCCGTGCTGGCTAGTACAGGGCTCTGAGGCGGCCGACGACGACGATGACGTTGGCCTCGCGTGGTCCACGATGATCGTTGAGGACGTTGAGGACGAGGGCACCGCGAATGTCGCGCCCGCTATGTGTCGCTCGAACCTCTTCGTGACGGCCACTGGAGGTAGCGAGCACCCCACGTCGCTTGATGGCATCGACAAGCGGTTCAAGAATAGCCTGGCCAGCGCCCAAGCAGCGTTGATGCGGGCTCAGGCAGTCATGACCGCCGTCCCGACGGCCCCCTTCGTGCCACCTGGCACGCCGGCCTCAGCGACGCCTGGCACGCCGAATGCAGCGTTGTCCAGCGTGGTGAAGGCGGCGCTGACGAGCGCGGCAAAGGCGTCTTCCCCGGGCAACCACCCATCACTTTCGCCGCGTGTTCCCACGGCCTTGCCTCCGGCCTTGTCAGTGCCGCCCTCGGGCCTGATGGCGTCATCGCCGGGCCTGGCGACCGTTGCCTCTGCTCGAGTCTCCGCATCCGCACGAGATTCCTTAGCCTTAGTGGCAGCGGGCTCGGCCGCAGCGGCGGCGCCAGCGTGCACGCCTGCGGCATTTGCAGCAGCGGCGGCGTTTGCGCCACAAGCAGCCGATGTGGCACCGCCGTCATCGGCCGCGGCCCTGCCAAGCTTCGCTCTCCATAGGGCCCCAGATGAGGCGACGAGTGCGTCACGGCCCCAAAGTCAGCCGTCAACGCGACCGCCGTCTCGCCAGAATTCGAGCAGCAACCGCCAGGCTTGCGGTGTCCATGGCCTGGGCACGAGCTCATCGGTGCGATCGGGCTGGAAATCGCTTCGCTCAGGCGCGGTGGCGGAGCAGATCCACGACGCAGCAGCGGCCCTCGTGCACATCTCGCGCGATGCGTCGCGCGCGCCTTCCGTTGTGCCCTCAGCTGCGCCCTCGTGTGCCGCATCACGCGCCTCCTCGTGTGTCCCCTCGCGCGCGCCTTCGCCGACGGCGGCAGACGTGGCGCGGCAGCTCATCTCGCCCGAGCCCAAGATGACGACGCATGCTCCGCCGCTGGGCGCGCTGCGTCCGCGTGCACGCGCCGTGAGTGCACCTGTCCCACTCGTGCGCGTGGATGGCTTTGAGGCTCCTGCTGGCGCGCCACTCTCAATTCGCCATGAGCCGATGCAGCCGCCGCCACCGGCGCATTCGTCATCGAGTGTGGCCATGGCGGTTGCGGGCACGGGCGCAGCGCCGCCCCCTAGCCCGATGATGTCGCACCTCAAGCGCAGCGCATCCTCGTCCGCACCGCTCGGATCGGGGGCCGCCAAGTTGCAGCGCTCTGACAAATCGAGCGTGGCAGCGCAGTGGGGCGCGGTCACTACAGAACCGCTGACGGCATCGGACAACCTTGTCGCCGAAAGCTTGCTCGAGCTCCACTCCGCTGCTGCGCCCGCTTTTGAGCTGCCGGCGGCTCTCGTGCCCGAGCGCGCGGCGGCAGCTGCGGCACGCAACAAGTGGAAGGCGCCCGCCTTGCCAAACGAGCACCAGCGCGCACGCCCGCGTGGTGACCGCAGCGACAGTGTCATCGACGACTCTGACAGCGGATTCGATGACGCAGTGGCGGCAGTGCCTAAGAAGGCGCTGCACAAGCCCAATGGGCCAGTGAACCGTCTGAACGAGCGTGGGCAGGTACTGACGCTGTGCATGGTCTGCGGCATTGGTAAGCGTGGCCCACGCGCTCGGAAGGCCATTCCCAACTGGAAATGCCACGGGTGCCGCGACGAGGGGTACGAGGCGCCGACTGCGGGCGAGGTGCTCGACGAGGACGAACCAGAGGCGGAGGCAGAGGGCCGACAGTGGAATTGGCCATGGGACGGCGAGAATGACGAGGCTGAGGCCATAGCGCTCGAAGGGACCGCGCTTGCCTCGGGTGCGTCGGAGTCGAGCGCGCCTCTCGCAACGATGGGCTTCGCGCCGCCTGAGCCGCCGGCACCGTCAGCGCCGCCGTCACCGGCAGGCCCTAACCTCGTGGATGAGGAGATGGAAGGAAAACACGGCGAGGACAACGAAGGCGTTGCGACTAGCCTCAACTGCACGCCAGTGGGCGAGCTTCTTCTCGGCGCGCTGCTCACACCCTGGGCGCCTCGGGGCGGTGCCACCGCCGTGCGGCGCCTTCCGCCCTCCTCCGCAACGCAGGTGACGCTCATGGACAAGATTGCGGCCATTCCGATCTCGCCACGTGGTCCATCGCTCCTTCATCCGTCTCCGTGCGAAGCGGAGGCGCACAGGTTCCGCGCTGACCTCTCGATGGTCCTCCCTGATGGCGCGCCGCCGGTGTCGTTCCCGTCCAAACCGCCATATTCGCCCGCCCCAGATGTAGCCGGCTCACTCGACATACTGGCTGGAGGATACTGGCTGGACGAGCATGGATCGATGGCACCGCCCGATCACAGCCCTAATCAGCAGCGGCTGCCGCCGCGTGTCACGAGGCAGACTGCATTTGTCATCCACTCTCATGGCTTCCTCTCATGGACCACGCCGATGGCGGCCTCGCCTGCGTCCCCAGAAGGTAATGGGGGGCGAGTCCGTGGCCGTCGGAATGCCACCGTGGAACTCCCCGGCCGCTAGGGTGCACTCGATACCACTGGCGACGGCAATTGATGAACACGAAAGGCGCGTGGAGACGCCGACAATGGGAAGCAGGCACGACATGGAGAGGCAGGTGTGTCGTCGTACGACACACAGCAAAGACGCACTAAGACGCACGTGATGTCAATCTCAGACTCAGAGAGACAGATTGGAAGCCGGTTCCTACACGCGGACCTAAGGTCGCTTGGAGAGACCAGAAACGCAACGTGTAGCTACGGCGAAGTGGCGGCAGGGTAGAAGGGTACACCGACAGACTAGAGTGAAGAGACGAAAATGGACAATGCGGGGTGCGAGCGCTTCGGATGGTCCTGATCTTCGACCAGGACCGGGCGACTGTTTCCGGCCCTTCTCCCGTTTACGTTTCGTTTCACGTGGTGTGCAACCGCACGCTCACTAGAGGGTCTAAAATTAAACGAAGCGATTCGCGGTTCATCAGGCTCAGTCTTGCATTTCGAGACGCGACTGCGCTGGGACGTGGGCGAGGGGCGGTGGAGACATACACATTACACTGCCCACTGGTACTGGAGCGAGGACTGCGAGTGACTGCCGAGTGCCGAGCCCGCCTTCCGTTCGCCTCGTTAACTGCTTAATCGTACGTACTAATTAGTCTTACGTACCCGTCAACTCTTGAAAAACTCTTGAATTCACCGAGCCGTAACCGAGCCGGTAGCCCGGTACGCGACGTGGCGCCGCGGGCCAGCCGGGACATACACCGAGCGACCTTCCGTTCTCCAAACCTCTAGATCGTCTTAAGAGTTTCAAGGCGGCCCGCGGGCGTGCTAATCGATGTTGACCTTTGGCCTCTTACGCTGCGGGACTGGCAGAAAGTGGACTAGGCGAGGCCAGAGTGTCCAAAGCAGCGCACAGAGCGGGGTGAGGGCAACGAGCACGAGTGCCACCAAAGACCACAAGTCTACACCGGTTGCACGCGCCGTCCAGTGCCCATGCGACGTCGCGTGCGCTGCAGCACCTGCGGCCGCACAGCGTGCTGGCGCGAGCGCCCGAGCCACCTGTGCTCCGAGCGTGCTCATTCTATCGGCCTCGATGCGCAACGAGAGGAGCAGGCTACAGGCTGCATCAAAGTTCCTGCGCGCTGCGTACAAAAGGATACGCTGCTCGAGCTGACGGAGCTTTGCAAACGACGTCTGCAGCCGCAGCATCGGTGCGCTACCTCCTCCATCCTCCTCGTCGCCGCTGGCCGCGCTGCCGGCAGACAGCGAAGCAAGGGGCTGCCGCGCCTGGTGCCCACTGCTGCCGCTCTGCGTGAGAACCGCGTATGCATCGCGGCTGGGGCGGATCGCTCCAAGCAGGTTCCGCACCTCGTCAACCACTGCCGCCGCGGCTGCAAGGCCGCTGACTACATAATGCCGATGGGCCAGGGACACGAGATGCGTGCCAAAGGTGAGGCCCGCCGAAGTGGCCGCGAGAGGCGAGCTGCCAACGCTCCAAAGGAAGTTGGTCTCAGAGCGTTGTGAGTGCGCGTTGTAACTCCTGTGCAGGGGCACCATCCCCACGAGCAGCTGCGCCGTCGCCGAGAGCGCTGCGCGCAAGGGGCGACGCAGATTCCACACCGCCGGCTCTCCGTCACACAGGAACGTATTTGCGCTCACGCTGGTATGGTCCGACTGGACGACAAGAACCATGTCGTCCACCGCCACCGCGAGGTAGTGCTTATTGATGAAGAGAGGCACGTCCTCGTCCGACGAAAAGAAGAAGATCGGCACCACCCTCGATGTCTGAGCCGAAGGGGGTGCGCTGCCACTGGTGCCGTCCTCGGTGGGCGCAGCACGGCGCAATGCCGCAGCAAGTTCGCGCGCGTCGAGGGAAGTGACCGTCGTGGAGTCGATCGCCCCGCTGCTCGGGTGCATGCTAGGGAGCAGTGCATGGCGCAGCGACGTCTGATACGCGAGCGCGAGGCCCGCGTCCTCATACAGCGCGAGCGTATGCGTGGTGAAGGTGAATTGCTGCGAGGGGAGGCGCAGGGCAAGAAGGGCCCGCTCGAAGTTCTCAAGTGCGAGTGCACTCCTGGCGTCGTACGATGCGTGCGCGGTCACCACGTACAGATGGAAGGCCACGCGCTTCGCGTACGTGTGCTTGCGCGCGGTGGCGGCCGTTGGCGGCAGGAGCACATGCGCCTGCAAAAGCGAGGCGGCGGCGCCCAGACGCGCCAGCCTAGGCTCGAGCCAAACGGGCGCCAGGTGTGAGTCGCCCACACCGCCGGGCATCCAGCCTAGGACCTCATCGGTCAACCCGCCGTCAGCACTCGACCCCATCGACCCACCCGCACCGGAAGCGGCCTTTTCAGCCGTCAAGTCGGCGGGCCCATGCCAGGCCGCATGGAAGCCCCGCCGGTTGCTGATCGCTGCCGCGGCGCGCCCGGCGCGAGTGGTCGCCCGCCCCGCCGCCCCTGCCACCCCCGCGGGCGGAGCGGCGGCAGCCTCCTGACTCAGCTGAACAAGGTACTGCTCGAATGCCTCTAGGCGCGCACTGAGCGCGTCGCACTCCTTCTGCTCCACCGAAGTGACTTGTGGAGAGGGCGTGGCGGCGTCAGCGGCGGCGGAGACAACGTCGCCGGACGCCGCATCATCGTCGCCTGTCCTCGCGCGCATCTGATCGGCTGCGATCTGATCGGCGCGTGCGCACGCTTGCTGCATGAGCTCGCGCAAGAGCTCGCGCTCTGCCTCGAGCTCCCTCTTGTCTGGCAGCCCAGAGGCCGAGGACGCGGCAGCCTCCTCAGCGGCTGTGGGCGTCTCGATGTCGGTGTGCATGTCGGGCAGCGTCGTGAGAGTTCGTACGCCTCGGCCACCGGTCGGACCCCACTGGAAGGGACCCGCTGTCAGGTCGACGAAGCCGAGAGGCTCGTCAGCCGCCAGCCACACGTCGCTCAGGCAGCCGACAGAGCCCTCACCCGCTCGCAGCGCCTCCTCGACCTCGAGCAGCTGCAGCCGATGCAGACGCGCCGCCGCTCCCGCCGTGTAAACTTCTTCGGCGTTCATGGCGCCCGCACCAGCGCTCTTGGCGGCAGCCGCCTGGCGGTCGTCGGGTTGTGAGACAGGTGCGGCAGGCGCGCTGTGGCTCGCCTCGAAGACCGCGGCACTCAGCCGCGCCAGGAGCGCCTCGGGGGTGCCTCGCACTCCGAGATCGGCATCCTCGGGCCGTAACGCGCCGCTGAGCAGCTCCACCGCCTCGCCCGCCGCCCACGCTGCCGCCAAGTCGTCCAGACCCGTGCCAGCGGAGCCGACTGACGGAGAGTCCGCACCATCAGCGCCGCGGCCGGCGGTAACGCCGCGCCCCTTGGTCGCACCCTTGCCGCCGGCGGACGAGGCAGGCGCGCCACTGTGTGGCGAGAGCTTCTTGGCCGCCGCCTGCATGATAAGAGCTGCGTCGGCAGAAGCTCGAAGGTAGGACACCTCGTCGCGCGAGAAGCCACCACGGTAGCCGTACCTGCCGTACCGCGTGCCGCCGATACGAAGCGTGCCGTGCGGCCGGCGCGGGTTGAGCACGAAGAGGCTGAAGCCGGGAAGCCGCAGAGAGCGCGCAAGCGAGCCCAGAAAGGTGCTCATCACGTGCGCGCTCATCTGCAGCGCTAGGTGCTCAGGCGGGTGCTCGCTGATCATGGCGTTGACGGCGTGGCGCGGGCCAACATGCTCCGGCCGCAGGTGGCCAGAGATTAGCTCCTCCATTCGCCGTGTCACCTCCGGAGCGAGGCGGTGGACCCGCAGCCGTGTCGAGTACTGCAAAGCGCCGTCGGCGCTGCCGGCAACGTCGTCTTCGCGTGACGGCAGCACTGTGTGGGGCACGATGTCGCGCAGCTGCTGAAACCACGGCGCGAGCGTTGCAGCGCTGACATTGAGCGCAGCGTCCCCGTCGCCGCTGAAGCCGACGAAGATGAGGTTGAGCTCCGTTGGCAACGTGAGAGGCGCACGGTGAAGCCCGAGGAAGGAGGCGAGGTCCGAATGTGAGAGGAAGCTTTCCAAGTTGGCATCGGCCAGGACGGAAAGCAACGTGGCCAAGACGCCCGACATGGTTCTTCGTTGACGAAGCAGTTCGTGAGCGCTAGGTCCGCTACGACGAAGTATACTGACGTGTAAGCGCACTAGCTTCCTCCCTCTCCGTAAACATTTAAATGCGCCAGCGCTCTTTCACACCGATTTTCACACTTCATTCGCAAAAGATATGAATGTAATCAAGACGCGTCAAGCGGCCTCGCTTCGCTCTCTCCGCGGCCGCCGTCAGGCTGCTGCGCTGATATTCTAAGTGGATGTCGATTACAATGTTCCTCGTCGTGCCCCTTGCGATTAAGCTTCAACTCTCGCGCGCGGTTCCCATCAACTTTTGGCTCCTCCAGCGCTCCGACCAGCCCTTGGATGTGGAGGTCGCCCTTTGCTCCGCCGTCTGCGCGAGCGAGGACGCCGAGGCGCTGGAGCGAAATCTCGCAGAGGTGATCTCCCGGGAGTGCGTTGCAGTCGAAATTCAGCCGTTGCAGGACGACGACGACGGGGTAGCATCAATGCCCCTTCTGAGTGAGGGCGAACGCCCCGCGCCCATTATTCTGAGCGACGGCACGATCGCGGAGGAACTCGGTCTGTTCGAGGATGGCCCACGGTCCTTTGTGATGCCTGGAGGCCAGCTCGCGCGCGTGCGCGAGTTCGACTTCAAGGACGGGGGGACTGGATGCTGCGTTTGGGACGCTGCCGTCGGCTTGAGCATCTGGCTGACGCAGCACGCAGACGTGGTTCGCGGCAAGCGTTGCCTCGAGCTCGGCTCGGGCGTCGGCCTGTGCGGCATCACTGCGGCGCTGATGGGTGCGAGCGAGGTCGTGCTCAGCGACCTCGACGAGCAGGAGGCATCGCTGCGCCTGGCGGGCGGCGCAGCGCGCGCATGCAGCACCGCCCGGCTGCTCGACAACCTCGACGCCAACGCACGTCTCAACGGCGTGGGCAAAGTCGCGCGCACGATGGCCCTGGATTGGGAAGACTGCATCGCACCACAGCAGCTTGAGGACAGTCGGAGAACGACGTATCCCATCGTCATTGGATCCGACCTCGTCTACGAAGGCTTCGCGGTCAGCGCGCTAGCTGCCGCCATCGAGGCATACCTCGCGCCCGACGGTGCTGCTTATCTGCTGAGCGCCCGAGTGCGATGGGAAGCGGCAAGCACACCGCTGGTGGCTGCGCTCGAGGCGGCGGGCACCGTGCACACGGAGCCATATACGGTGCATAACAGCCACGGCCGCACGCAATGTGTGCTCGCGACCTTCCGAAAGAGCAGCCGTCGACGGGCGCGACCGATGACGATGCAGCATGGGTTGCGCGGAGGAGCAGCGCTGACGTCGCTGCTGGGCGGTGCGTTCGGCGCCTACCGTGCTGCCCTCACGAGCGCACCCATCACAACCAACGTCGTCTCCGCCGCGGCGCTCTCACTGCTCGCGGACAGCACTGCCCAAACGGTGGAGCGTCGCTTGGCAGCGTCGCCGTCCTCGGCAGCGCCCGCTGCATCGCACACCGCATGGGACGTTAGACGGTCCGCCTCGATCGTGGTCTGGGGTGCGCTAGTGAGCGGCTTTTCGCTCTACTTTTGGTTTGGGCTGCTCGCGCGGCTCTTTCCGCGCGCCGCCACGAGTACTGCGCAGCTCATCGGCAAGGTGGCTCTGAACCAGCTCGTGATGTCGCCTTCGCTGAATGCGGGCTTCTTTACGTATGTCGTGTTCACGCGCGTTGAGCCGCCGCTTCGATTCACTGAAGCGAAGCGCGCGATTCTGCTCGAGAAGCTCCGGCGTGATCTACCCACAACCATTCGGCGCTCGTGCTATTTCTGGTCTGTATGCCAGACAATCAACTTTCGACTGATGCCACTAGTCTGGCAGACACTATGGACGAACGCGTGCTTCCTCATCTGGACGACGTACCTCTCGTGGGTTGGATTTCGCGCCCGTCGGAACTGATTAACGGCTGAAGTCAATCAACGCAATCGTACACCCCATTCCGGTGTTCAACGCCGCGACCCGAACCGAACCGGAACGCACAGCACGTGTGGAAGGTGGATGATACCGCGGACGGAACGTACTCCAGTAGTCTCATGGGGGTCGAACGCGCCACCGCTATCGGCAGCTCAGCGCCCAGCACTTCGAACCCGTTGACGTGCGCGAACACGAGCGGTTGCACGAGCGTGGCGACAAAGAAGAGGGCGACGCCGCTGGCCGAGAGGTCGGCCAGGGTGACAGCCTGCGCAGCCACAAGGCCGCCCAGAATGGATTGGTCGGGCAGCGCCTGCTCAGTTAGCAGGGCTGGATCAGTCAGTGGGGTTTGTTCGGAGCGTGCGCCGAGGGCACGGCCGAAACCTTCGACATGTTCGAAAAGAGGTTGAGGAGCCGATCCGCCTCCTGCCTCTCCCAAGCCCATGTAGCCATGGAACCCGAGAGTGTGAGGAGAAGGCGAGGTTGGCTCGCTCAGAGGGGCCTCCACCGCTGGACCGAGGGTCGAGGGTTCGGGCGGCAGCGGAAGCTGCCGGCAAGGAGCACTCTCGCGCCGAAGCAGCGCACCTTCCTGTTCCGGTTCACCTGCTCCGCGGATGCGCGTGATAGATCGCACGTGATCGGGCTGATGGGGTGATGAGGCCGGCGGCGAGCCGGCCAACCGAAAGGGAATCGAGGTATACAGCGAGGTAGATGTCGAGCACCTTGCAGTGGCAGCGCTGCGTAGCCGGAGTTGAACGCCTTCCCCCTTGACGGTCACCGTCGAGGGGTCTCGCACATGGCTTAGACAAGAGATAACCGCAGTGTTCTCAAGTGTATCCACGATGCGGACCTGACTCTCCGATGACTTGGTCGTGGAGGCAGACGCATCACCCCGGGCTGGCATGGGCTGTGGCACCACGTAGTCAGCATGAGACGCTGGAGGTGCAGTCGTTGGCGCGGGCGGGCCCGCGTCGTGACCATCCCCGGCTCGGTGAGCCGGCGACATGAGAAGACCGCCCAGGGGGCGGCCGCGATAGATGATGAGGAGGAGGACGACCACCGAAGCAGCCCAGCGATAAATGATGAGGAGAAAGGCGACCACAGAAGCACGCCGATCATAACCAAGTCCATCACAGACCGAGGCAGCGACGCCTCATTTGAGCTTGCGCTTCTTGCCAGCCTCGCTAGCGCCGGGCGCCTTCGTCGCAAAGTGGTTGCACACGTGCGAGTAGTCGAACTGCTTGGGAATCGCGTGCGCATCCGAGGTGAGAGAGGTGTGCCCAGGCTCGTTCCAGTGCTGGCAGAGCGCGAGCGCGGCCCCCCCCTTCTTCGTCGACAGCAGGACCGGGTAGCAGTGGTTGGGGTCCAACGTGTAGTGCTCGCCGATCTTGGCGGTGTCGTAGATGAGCTCGCCGAGTCTCAGGTGCGTGGAGTCCACCCACTTGGCCACGTTCTTCATCGAGCCGGGCGCCTTGACCGCGCCGCCGCCGCCGCCGCCGTCGCCCTTGCCGCCGTGGCCACCGCCCTTACCGCCGCCCTTGCCGCCGCCGCGGCCACCGCCTCCCCCACCCGTCGCAGCCGTAGCGCCCGTAGCTTCCGCAGCGGCCGCCGGGAGGCTCACGCCGGCGAGGGATCGAGGGGAGGACTTTGCGAAGAGGCCGGGGAAGGCGCGCCGCATGTGGATGATGGGCGCCGCGCCCACGGTCTTCGACTTGAGCTCGCTGTCGTACGGCCCATCGAAGGGGATGAGGAAATCGAGCTTCGCCGATGCCGGCTCGGGGTGCGAGAGCATGCGTGCGTGCGCCAAGTCGCAGTCCAGCAGGGCCGCGAGGAAGGTCGCCTGCGCATGCGGCAAGAGCGCGTCGACTTCGAGCTCGCCCTGCTTGCGGATCCATTTGAGATACGAGAGCTGCCGCTGGAAGAGCCCGTGAAGCGTGTAGCCGCCCTTGGACTCCGCCGCCCAGCCCGCCGCGATCATC
>PJAB01000757.1:0-21179 GCA_002887195.1 Chrysochromulina parva | reverse complement strand
CGATCCGGGCGGGGCTTTCGGCCGAGTCGCTCAAGCGGTACGCGCCTCGGGCCAAGTACGACGAGGGGCTGTGCCTCAGTGTGCTCGCCTCCTCGCGTTGCCTTGACCTCGAGTTCCGCTCGCGTGCGGCGCGTGACGAGTGGTGGGCGATGCTCCGTCGATGGCATGAGCTGCTCACGTCGCCCTCGCGGCCGGCTGGGTGGCTCTCCACGCTGCCAGCTCCCCCCAGCCATGCGCTCGCGTCGACGACGGCGATGGGCATGTCGACCGTGCCTGTTGGGCGTGCCGTCACGGCGCTGAGCCGTGCCGTCTCTCAGCCGTCTTTCCCCGCCGCGTCTCTCCCCAGCCGCGGACCACCGCCCGCGCCGCCCGCGCCGCCCGCGCCCGCCGCCGCGCCGGCTCCGATGGCGTCCGAAACGCACTTGCCCGAACGCACGGTGCCCATCACCCCGCCACGAAGCGGCAGCTTCCCCCCCATCGACGCTCACGCACCCTCGGCCAACTGCAGCTCGATCGACATCGCTGCGCCCTCGCCGCTGCCTAGCGAGGGACCCGCGTGAGGGCGCCAACGATCCGGCTGCGGTGTGTTCGGAGTCGAAAGTTTCGTCCGCGCCGACTGCGGATCTCGATCTGCGGTTGTCGCGAATTAATAACCGAATTAATATTGCAATATGCAAATATTGGAAAAAGCAGAGGCGCTTGCGCGTTGCGGGCCCTTTGGGTCTTGGGGCGCCACCGGCCCGTGCACCGGCCGCACTTCAATGGTTCAAAGGTTCAAGAGTACGAGTACTCAGTGACAGTCGGATACAGCGTGTACCTGCTTTATTCTCGATCTCGTGCGTGCTGCGTCGGTCTGCGCTGTGCGGTATTCTCGAGGAGCGCGGTGCGGTCTGTGCGGAGCCGTCGTTGAAGAGATGGTGATGTGGTGCGTGCGCGGGGGACCGCGACGAAACTGACCCACTGACGGCCGGGCCGGCGTTCACCATTCTATCCGGGATTCTCTTGTCACATGAATTTCGTGGGGTAATCGACTTGTTAGACGTATTGCAGTTTCGTTTCAAGACGGTCATCAAGCGACTCGAATCCGCGTCACCCGCCAAGAAGCCCCCTTCATTACACATGCTCTCCCCGAAGATGCGACGAGAGGAAGTCGGGCTCTTCGACGAGGGACAGAGCGGCGGACGCGACTCGCTGACGCTCAAGGTCCTCGAGACACCTTCGCATTCGCCCAAGACGACGATGGGCTTGAGCCTCAGATCCCCTTCCATGACCTCAATCGCCTCCATGGGGTCGCTGAGCACGCCCGCCAGTTCAATCTTCGGCGAGGGCTCATCGGTCAAGGTCCGTGTGTCCGTCCCTGATGAGTTGCCGGCTACCGGGCCTGTCTTCTTTGAGGTTGAGGTGCGCTCGGCGGCGCTGCGCAAAATCATCGTCGTGCAGCGCCGATTCAAGGCCTTCGATGCGCTGGCTTCGAAGCTCCAGTGGGACCGAATCGCAATCGGCGCGCCCGATCTGCCTCCCAAGTACGTCGTCGCTCTCCACGGCGGCCGCGCGCACGCAAATGAGCCCTGCCCAAAACTCGCGCTCACCTGGACCTTCATCGTCCCGGCGCAGGCTGCCCGCGCCCGGGTACGACTACATGGCCCTCAAGGCGCGCGCATCCACGCTGCAGCTCTGGGCCTCGTTCGTGCTGGCGCAGTCGGACGCCCTGAAGCACCCGGACGTGGCCGTCTTCTTCGGGCTGCCTGCGGACCTGGAGCCCGACCAGCTGGAGGAGGCAGAGGCGGCGCTCGTCAAGCTCCAAGCCATGAGCCGCGGCTACCTCGCCCGCTCCGACTTGACCACCGCGAACCTCGCGCGCCACTCGAACCCGCCAAAGCGCGGAGGCCTCTTGCGCGGCGTGCTCGTGCTGTCCGTGCTCATGATGGCGCTCGGGCTCGGGCTCAGGCTGGAGGCGCTCAAGACGGCGCCTTGGACGCTCGCGCCGGTCGTTCTCTTGCCTGTCGCGCTCGCCAAGGCGCCCGCGACGGCGCTCGGCCCGGCGCCGCGGCCCGTGGAGGACGTGGCTGGTGGGAACAAGTTTGTGCGCATGGGAGGCGCACGCGCTAAGGCGTGGGCGGCTGGTGTGGGACAGCGCGTCGCTCGGTGGGCGCGTGCGCTTGCGCCTCCCATGCGTGCTCCCAAGTTGCATGCGCCTCCCAAGTCCAAGGACGCGCCGCAAACGGCCTCGTGAACGCTCGCGTTGCCATGGCCGCTCTCGCGTGGTGTGAACGCTCGCGTTGTCATGGCCGCTCTCGCGTGATGCGCCCTCGCTCTGCACGCGTCCACGGGCTTATGGCTGCTTGGACACGTGCATTCACGGACGCCATATGATGTGGTCAGGCGCATGAGAGAGAAGTTGGGAGCGGTGCCGGGTAGGCCTCCCCAGCACGTGTGAACTCTCCATCCTGGATGGTGGAACTGCTGATTTCAAAGACCGCGATCGAAGAAACCCGCGTTCAGTGTATAGTGCCGTGATGAGCTATTTTACGGCGCGCTAAAGAATGTTCTATGCCCGCAGACGTGATGCTCTCGAATGATGCTCTCGACTCTGCATCACGTCTGCGGCTGTCACACCCGAGTCTCCCGAGGGAGGTCGCGCCGGCGGTGCAGGCACCACATTCGCTCGGCCCCTCCCGGGAAAGGCCTGAGGGGCAACACCTGCTCGAGCTGCCAGCGCCCCTCGAGCGCCGCGAAGAAGGCCGCGTCCGCGTGCGCGCCGCCACGCCCCTCGCCCACGTACACAAGCCTCTCTCCACCACGCGCCTCAAACGACGCGAGCCAATGCGCTGGCTGCGGACCGGGCGGAGGCGCCACAAGCAGCAGGGTGCGGTCGGCGTGCTGGGCGGCGGCTGTGGCGCCATCGACGCCGAGGACGACGCCGCCCTGCTCGGTCGCCGCGCGCGCTGCCGCCGCGCTGCTCTCCGACCCAACCAGCGGCAGCGCAGAGCCGTCATCGAAGGCGAGCACGTCTGCACTGTGCATGCGCCGCCGCAGCGCGCGCGCCCACTGCCCTTGGCCGGCGCCAACCTCGATGAGTGGCGCACGCCGGGCGAGTGCGTCGAGCGCCGGTTCGGTCCACGCTACGCAACCGTACGTGGCTACGTACGCATCGCGGTCGTCGGCCGACGTGCCCGGGCCATAGCTCACCCGGCTCGCCTCGTCCCGGAGCGCCGAGAGCAGCAAGGAGAGCTCGTCGCTGGCCGCGGCGCGGTCTTGCAGGCAAGTGGCGCGCCCGAAGAGGCCACAGTACATGTTGGCGCGGCGGCGACAGTCCTCGACGGCTGGCACTGCCGCGCGGAGCAGCGCGTCAAGCCGCACAGCCTGCTCGCTCCTCACCTGCGCCAGCCGGGCCGTTTGGAAGTCGTTCATGAAGTGCGGATCGGCATATGGCAGCTCCGACACAGCCGGGTCGCCTACACGCTTAGAGGAGCGGTACAGCACAGCCGCGCCCAGGCCAATGGCCGCACCGCCAGCCATGGATCGCGCGAGTGAAAGCTGCATGTCAAGTCAAGCTTCTTCTATCGCACACCATGTCAGTTTCGTCGCGATCACCCCGGGCACACCACGTCTCCGCTAACTAAATAGATACAAGGGGTGGGGGAGTACGTGCACGCGCTCACGCGTGCGTTGCCTTGGGCCGTCTCAAAGGACGGCTCCGCTCCCCTCGGTCAACACAAGTACGCACTGAGTAATCGCTCACTCGGGCTACTCATTTCCGCTAATTGTACATGTGGATAGTGTAGAGGTCGCTCGCGGTCTGGGTCTCTCCAGGCACACAGCTGACACAGGGTGGTCCCGCTGGTGCCCGCTGCCCTATACCGGGCGGGATTGTGAGAGGCAATCAGGCGATATTCCGCTCTCTGATTGGTCACATCATATGAGGGCAGCACGCGTCCCACGTCTCAGCTGCAATTCTTCTCCTTGCGCTTACCGTTGAGCTTCTTGATCTGGGCCTCGATGGCCTTCTCGGCGTCCGCGACGACCTTCTTCTGCGCGGGGTCGTTGGGCATGGCCTCGAGCTTGTCCTTCTCAAACTGGATTGCCTCCTTGTCGATGCTGATAATCTTCTCCAGCTCGGAGCAGGTGGCGCTCGAGCCATCGACGAGCTTGCCCGACTTGGCACGCTCGATGACGCGGGCGATGCCGAGCTGGTTATCGTCCGCACGCTCGTAGACCTCCCTGTCCGACGCCTGCTTCAGCTCCGGGCACGACTTAGACTTCTCGAGGGCCTCCAGCTTCTTGATCTGGGCATCGATCGCCTTCTCGGCGTCCTCGACGATCTTCTTCTGATCATCGAGGCGACGACCTTCTTCTTCTCCATCGGCGAAAGCATCAAGCTTGTCCTTCTCGAACCGGAGAGCACGGCGGTCGACCGCGATGATGTCTTTGAGCTCGGAGCAGGTGGCGCTCGAGCCATCGACGAGCTTGCCCGCCTTGGCACGCTCGATGACGCGTGCGGCGTTGAGATCGCCCGCGTCTGCGCGTGCGTAGACCTCAGCATCTGACGCCTGCTTTAACTCGGCGAACGCGGCGAGAGGCACGAGCGGGATCAGCGCGGCGGCCTTGGCGAAGGCCGCACGACGAGACATGCCCTCGACGGGCAAGTTGAGCGCATCGCCAGTTGCAATGAGCGCCGCAGCGGCGACGAGGAGTCGCATTTAGCTGACCTCTCGCGGCCTTCAACGCGGGAGGTCACGTTTCCCCTTTCCATACATGGCATGTCTCGGACAAAAGCGCTTGCTTCGTGAAAGGATACATGTGCACAGAACGTCGCGAATCATGTAAATTCGTTTTCTAAGGGCCCGGGCCCTTGTGTGTGTTGTGTCCCGAGTGGACGCGAGGGCCGAGATAGGCATGGATACAGGATAGGCGTCACACCGTCACCGACACACCCCCCTAACCAATTACCATGGCACGATCGTATACACGCGCCTGACCGCGATGAAACTGACTTACTGACTTACTGGCGCACGGCACACATGCACTGCGTCGCGCGCATACACGCCAGGACCCCGAAGATCGAACACGTCGCGCGCGGGGCGGCGCGGCCGCGGGCCGCGCCGACCGCGGAGTCGCCGGAGAATTCAATATACCGCGCTCTCGATTAGAGTTCATTACGCAGATTCAACATCGAAAAAGAGGACCATGCAATAAAGATAGTTACACGTACACACAATAACGGTACTCCTGTTCAATTCGCGTCCGGCACCTCTTCTTAAACTGTCAGAAGTTCGCTACTTTTCAGGATTGCCCATTGCCGTGCAGACCAACGTACTGGGGGTTCGCCTCTTAATCGTCGTCGTCGAGGAGGTCGTCGAGTGGGTTGTCGCCGCGCTTCTTCATGATGCGGTAGAACTCATCCGGGTTGATCTCGCCGTCGCCGTCGCGGTCGGCCTGGTCGATCATGTCCTGGAGCTCCTCCTCGGTCATGTTCTCACCGAGCTCCTTGGCGACGCGCTTGAGGTTCTTGAACGAAATCTTGCCGGTCGAGTCGTCGTCGAAGAGCTTGAAGACCTTGATGATCTCCTCCTTGGTGTCCTTCTCGCCCATCTTGCCCGTCATCATCTCGAGGAACTCGGGGAACTCGATGTGTCCCGAGCCGTCAGCATCAATATCCGTGATCATCTTGCGGAGCTCCTCCTTCTTGACCTCGAAACCGAGGGCGCGCATCGCGGCCTTGAGCTCGCGGTAGTCGATCGAGCCGGAGTGGTCCGTGTCGAATAGGTTGAACGCCTCGCGGATCTCCTCAATCTGCTCCTCCGAAAGCCCGGGCTTCTTGGCTGTTAGAGCGGGCAGAGGCACGCGCGCACGCCATGAGCATGTGCAGCAGTGGAGCGGAAAGCTAAGCTCCCCATCGTGCGAGCGACGAGCGATGCGAGGCGCGCACCCTTGGAGCTGCCACCGCGACCACCTTTAATTGGTGAAGCACCCTTGGGCGGCATGATGGCGAGGGACTCACAGACTTTTCGCGCCGCGGAGGACGTTTTTCGTGTGATCCAAACGAAGACACGTTCTTGTTCAAACTCGAAGGGCCGCCCCCATCTTGCGCACGTGCAAAGTGGCTGTGAAAACGGGAATTGGGTGGTGTGCCGCGAAATTCCCGCAGCCCGCTCGATGCACGCCGTGCACGAAGCCTGCGACGGCGAAGAAAACCAAGAAGAAGAAGCGCGCAAGCGCGCGCGCTGCTAGCTCACGCGCTAGCTCACCTGCCCGCTCCAGAGAGAGCACACCGTACAGAGAGAGCGCCCCCAAGATGTCCGCCATCGAGGCTGCTATCGAGGTGATCCGTGGCGCGATGCGTGAGGCGCGCCCGCCGATCCGCGTGCCGAGCGGGTACGACAAGGTGTGCAACGACGAATGCCTCTTCTCGTTCGACACGCCTTACTCGCCCGAGGGCCTGTACGTGTCGCTCGGCAGCTACCAGGGTTTTGCGCAGCGGTACGTGGCGCTCGACCACGAGCGCACGCGCAACCAGTTGTACGTGCACCTCAAGTACACAAAGACCCTCAAGGAGGCGCACGCCGAGGAGGTGGAGAAGACGAAGCCGACCAAGCTCGCGATCGGCGGAGAGGGCGGCTTCGACGTCGGCGAGGACCGGTACGAAGTGACTAAGGAGCACGCGCTCGTGTGCGTGCCGATGGAGGGAGGCGCCGAGCCGTGGGTGAGCGTGCCGCTCCCGTGCATCGACCTGCCTCAGCTGCTCATCGACGCATGCCACGCGCTGATCGAGAAGAGGTCGCACCTGGCCGAGGCGGCGAGCGCGGCGGTCGCGTGGGACAGCGGCCCGAAGAGGGAGAGCAAGTACGCGGCCACGCTCATGCAACTACCCGCGACGAAAAAGATCTCCGCGGACCCCAAAGACTGGGTATGCGAGGAGAGCGGCATGCGTGAGAACCTCTGGCTGAACCTGTCCGATGGGCACATTGGCTCCGGCCGGCGCCAGTACGATGGCTCGGGCGGCTCCAACGGCGCGATGAACCACTACACGGCCACTCGCGCGTCCCATCCGCCGCACGGCTTCCCTCTCGTAGTGAAGCTCGGCACGATTACGCCTTTCGGTGCGGACGTGTACTCGTATGCGCCCGATGAGGACGACGAGGTACTCGACCCGAAGCTCGCTGAGCATCTCGCGCACTGGGGCATCAACATGATGGTGATGGAGAAGACCGAGCTCACACTCGAGGAGATGAGCATCCATGTGAGCGAGATTGCGCGAAGTGGATCGCTTGATGGCCCTCTGATTATGGCCCCGAATGGCCCCATATTGACCGAGAGCGCTCCGTTGCTCGGAACCTGACCTTTCGTTTTCAGGCGAACGAGAAGCTCGCGCTGGACAAGATCACCGAGGCAGGCAAGGACCTGGCACCTCTGACCGGAGCAGGCTACGTCGGCCTCAGGAATCTGGGCAATTCGTGCTACATGAACTCGGTGCTGCAGGTGCGTACACGCACGCGCCTGTGCACACACCCTCAGGGTGTATCTCAGACTGCCAGGGTGCATCTCAGACTGCCTCTGATGACGCCCCCCTTGCCTTATCGGATCGCCCCCTTGGCTGGCGCAGGCGCTCTTTGCTACCGACGAGCTACGCGCCGCCTTTCCGCCCAGCGCTCTTCCCGCCATCTTCAAGGCGGCGCCTGAGGATGCCTCAAGTGATCTGCTCGTGCAGCTCGCCAAGCTGGCCGACGGGCTCACCACGGACCGCTATGCCGCTGGCAATGAGTCCGAGCTCGCGGTGTGTGTGCAGCCTCGCATGTTCAAAGCGCTCGTGGGCAAGGGACACCCCGAGTTCTCCTCGGCGCGCCAGCAGGACGCGCAGGAGTATCTCGGCCATTTCCTCGGGATGCTCCAGCGGATGGAACGCAAGGCGGGGGCCGCGGTGTTCGCGCCCTTCTCGCCGCTGCTCGCCTTCTCCCAAGAGGAGCGCATCGAGGTGGACGGGATGGCTTGCTACAAGACGACCCACGGCGTCACGCAGCTCATCGTGCCCATCGACCTCGCCGACGCTACCAATAAGAGCGAGGTGAGTGTCTGCTCTTCGGACTCCCCTCGGCCTAGATCCTCCCCCCCTCCCCTCCCACCCTCCGCTCACCCCCCCTCCCCTGCCTGACTCTCCTCGGACTGCCTCTCGCGTGCCCCACTGAGCTGCCCCCGGCGCGTCCCCCCGGCGCGTGCAGGTCGATGCGTACGAGGAGCGCGCGTCGCTCGCCAAACGGCAGAAGCTCGAGCTCGAAGAGGACCCGGAGCTCGCCGCGGCTATGTCTCTCTCCAAAGGGGAGGCGGGGCTGCCCCCCACGGCGCGCGAAGAAGAGCTACCCGTCGTGCCGATCGTGCCGCTGGCCACGTGCCTGGCGCGCATGGGTGCGCCCGCTCCCCTCGACAACTTCCGTGGGCGCATGGGCGCGCTCAAGACCACGCGTTTCGCCACGTTTCCGCGCTACCTGATGATGACGCTGCAGCGCTACTACACGAGCCAGGACTGGCAGGCCAAGAAGATGTCCGTCGAGGTGCCCATGCCTCTCGAGCTCGACCTCTCTGCGTGGCGAGCGTCCGGACCGAAAGAGGGTGAGGCACTGTTGCCAGACTCGCCCGCCGGAAGAGGCGGGGGGGCAGCCGACGCGCCGGCACCGCCACCCGCGGCGCTGCTCGCGCCCGACGATACGATCGTGGCGCAGCTGCTCTCGATGGGCTTTTCGGAGAACGGGAGCAAGCGTGCGGCCATCGCCGTCCAGAATGCGAACGCGGAGGCCGCTGCCGAGTGGGTCTTTGCGCACATGGACGATGCGGACTTCAATGAGCCCTTGCCACCGCCGGCCGCCGCAGACGCACCGGCGCGTGGCGGAGGGGTGGTGGCGGTGGACATGGAGGCGGTGACGATGCTCGAGGGGATGGGGTTCACTGAGACGCAAGCGAAGGGTGCCCTCTCCATCACGGGCAATAATCTCGAGCGCGCGGCCGATTGGCTCTTTTCCCACAGCGATGACCTCGACGGAGCCCTCGCCCAAGAGCTCTATGGTGGGCCGACCGCCAGAAGCAACGGCGGAGGAGGCGGTGGCGGTGGCGGCGGAGCAGCCGGTGCAGGTGGGGGTGGTGGCGGCGCGCCCGAGGCGGCGAGTGACGGCCCAGGCACGTACGAGCTCCTCGCCATCATCTCACACATGGGCTCGAACACGAGCTGCGGCCACTACGTGTGCCACGTGCGCAAGCAGGGGCGCTGGGTGCTCTACAATGACCAGAAGGTGGCCGTATCCGAGGAGCCACCCCTTGCGCTCGGGTACATGTACCTCTACAAGCGAATGGACGTTTAAGGCCGGTTGTGTGAGGGCGGTCGCGTCCGGCTGACGCGTTATGTTGAGCGCTCCAAGAGGTCGCGTCGCAGGTGGACGCGTTAGGCTGAAAGCCCTAGCGGGCGCAGGCACAGAGAGGCGGTGGACGTGTGAGCAGCAGACAGAGATGCGGACGAACTCAGGGAGCGCGTGGGCTGCGGAGCGCGTGGTGGAGTTGGGAAGTGAGAAACGTATTAGAGGTCAAGACGGTCGAACTTGTAACGTGCGGTAAGCGATGTGTGGACGCGGTGGAGAACGGGGGAGTCCGGCCGGGCCGCGGGGGCGAGGTAAAACTTGCACAGCGGGGCGCCAGGCTAGCGGTTAAGCGTTAAACACGGTGCCAATTTAGTATTTTCTACGTTTACTCGGCAGCTGCGCGCACCTCGCGATCGGTCCTCGAGTGCATTTTGCACAACGCCGAACAGGGTCGTCCACCTTCCTCCACCGCGCTGCACGCGACCGAAGTGATGGCCGGTGCGGTTCGCGGAAAACTTGAACAAACGCGAAAGTGGCGAGACCAAAAAAGTCACCAAAAGAGCCTAGTTGTGGGTCGTGCCGGGAACAAATAAATTCGAGACTTAGAGACAGTTCCGAAACAACAAACATGCTACATGCAACGTGTCCTCTCCGCTCTCGTGGATCACGAGTCGACTGTCGAGCGGGGGGCGCTGTGGAGCGGGCTGCCTTCACCGCAGGGCGGAGCGGCAGGCCGACAAGCTTCGCGTTCGGTTCCGCAGCGCTGTGACCCCGCGCGCCGCGGCCGTTTAACTTTGTCCTTATATTATAACCTTAAACCTACGCTTATTGCTTATCTTTAACCCACCGCACCATGAGTAGTACTCCCATGTTAACTACGCAATGGCGCTATCGTATGTCGTGCCGTGATATGACGATCCTCGCGTGACCCGTGGTAACCATCGCATCCTATCGTAACCACCCAATCACAATTCACAACATGCGATCATTATCAATCCAACGACCCGGGTTCCTTCTCGCGCGGGGTGAAGTACCGTCGAAGCTGCATGCGAAGGTGGCACACCAGGGGAGCGCCACCGGTACGGTCTCGGTCCTCACCCTGCCGGTGCCACAGGTCCACTCTGCCTCGAACTGGCACGGGGGATCTGCCTCGCGTATCATGAACTCATGAGCTTCGTCCTCATCCAATTAGGGTGCTGGCAGAGGCCACTTTTACATTCTCTGGCTCAGTTCAGAAGGCGGTCACATCGCTTGAGGGCGCGGGTGCTGCTTCTTCTGCTTCCGGCATCACCATCGTGGACTTGCGCCCTCCTGGGAGCAAACTTGCCATTGAGCCCATCAGGGATTTCTTTCGCGTTCGCATGGCTGGATGTTTACGTTCCAGGCGCGCCGTGGCGGCCTGCATTTGCTCTGCCGTCACGGGGTGGAAGGACTCGGGGATGAAGTTGGCGCGCTCTTCGACGGGCAGCGCCTCGACTGGGTTCAACCTCTTAAGCCGATTGGCAGCGCTGCTGATCATGTCCTCGTACCGTGCGATTTCATTCTCAGCAAGTCCGCCGTAGTGCTTCAGATGCTCAATCAGTTCCCCACCATCGTTGAGTAGCTCGCGCGCCGCCCTGAACGTGCTGAGCGCGATGCACATTTTGGGCCACTGCACCTGGAGCTTGGCAAGGACCTCTGTGGCCTCCTTGATATTCTGCATCACAATCTTCTTGAACTCGGCGTCAATTTGCTGGTCGAGCGAGAAGTAGTAGTGGCCATGCTCATGCGATTCGAGCACCCCATGGAATCCGATGAGGTAGGCGGTTGTCAGATCATATCCACGCCCATACTCCTGGAACAGTCTACCATTCGCCCAGCTGGCGAGAGGGCGCAGGACGAAAGACTTGTGCGCGATGGTTTCGCCGTAGTAGGCGAGCTTGAGAACGAACGGTCTGAAAGCCACCTCGCGCCGAAGCAGCTCGAATGGAAGCGGGTTGGCACTGTCCTGCTTGCGGTCCGCGACTGCGCAGTCCATCGAGTCCAGAATGAGCGACTTCAGCAAATTCGCCGCGCGCGGGGACGTTTGACCTTTCTCATACAAGTTCCAGATCGTCGCCTTGAGCGTCTCGAGCATGCGATACTTGGCCTCACGCACACGCTTGGCGCGCAGCCGAATCCTGAATTGCTCGAAAAGGTTCTCGCCTTCCTCACCCATGAAAGCATTCACGGCGGTGAGCTTCAAGTGGAGTTGGCGCCAGCGCAGGTGCGCCGCGTGGTCACTTCCTTCCTCCTTTTCCTTCCTCTCCCTTGGGGACTGCATGTCTGGGTCGGTGCGAACTGGGTACGCAGCGGTGGCGTGCGTCCCGTCATCGCCCTCTAAGCTGCCGGGAGTCCATGCGGCCTCGGGACGAAATTCGTATGGCTGGCCGATCACTTCGGCCCCCATCTGCTCAAAATCGGCGAGTTTCTGCACGCACACCCAGTTAGCGTCGGAGAGGAGACCCGCCTGCGGACCCGCCAACATGGATTGCAATTTCTCGCGGGTCCGCTTTTTCAGCATGTTGGTTGTGATCTGCACCATGCTGAGGCGCGTGTCCGTGAGCTTAGTGAAGCCGATGACCTTGAGCATCCATCCGGAGCTGGGAGCGTTCACAAGGAGTGTAATGATGACGACCATCGCGACGTGCAGCAGCACGATCTGCTGGAACCGGATGCCGGGCTGGCACGCGTCGCCGCTGTCGCCTGGGCCGAACAATCCCGCCACCTGGTTGACTGTCGAGTCGTTGAACACGGAAATGGCGAGCACTAGGCTGACTGCGCCCCGCAACCCGCCCCACGTGAGGACGAGTGCGTCCTTCCACGTGTATCCGTACTCGTTCTTACGGAACCAGGGGATCACACCGAACGCGAGGAGTGCACGGTAGACGGTCAGGCACACATACATGAGAAAGCCCCACCCGATGTCTTCTGCGAAGCCATTGCGAAGCGGGTCGATGTTCACCACGATGATGAACCCGGAGATCACGAAAATGATGGTGTTGAAGAGGTGGCCCACCATCGACCAGAACTCATGCATGAAGTGCTCAATGCTCGGATCGATGCGAACCCTGCCATATGGCGACGCAAAGACCAGACCGTAGCAGACAGTGGAGAGGACGCCACTCATCTGGCCTGAGGGGCCGACGCCAGTCTCGGCGAGGTAGAAGACCAGAAACGGCATGGCGAGGGTGCAGATGATCTCCACGTTGGCGTCGCGATCGACACCGGAGTTCGACTCCAGCCAGCGCACCGAGATCATGCCCAGGAAGGCGCCAAAGCACGGACCGATGAAGCTCATGCGCACCGCGACCCAAACAATCCACCAGCCGCCGGCATTGGGGACTTCGTGGGGGGGGGCCAGGCCATCGAGCCATGCGGCCAGGCCGCCTGCCTTCACGGCATACAAAAGGATTGCGTAGACGACGACAGCCGAACCATCATTCAAGAGTGACTCGGCCTCGATGAGCGTCGCCAAGCTCTTCTTGACGCCCATTTCGCGCAGCAGCGCCACGACTGCCACAGGATCGGTGGCAGAGAGGATGCCACCCAAGAGCATCGCAGGCTCCCAGTCCCAGCCGTAGAAGCCCATGTACGTGAAGCCAGTCAGCACATTGCAAACGATCAGACCGGGGAACGCTAAGATGATGGAGTTGATGGCGATCTTGCTAAAAATGTGCCAGTCCATTGCGAACGCACTTTCGAAGAGGAGAGGGGGGAGCAGCAGGTGGAGGAACAAGTGGGGGCTCATGCTTGCAATCTTACGGAGGGCGTTGCCCAAGTGAAACCCGTTATAGTGAAGGTCGTTGGGGACGAAGTCGGTGACGTTGCACTGCAGCACAAATCCTGTCCACTCGTGCTCGAATGCTTTCATTCCAGGCTGCAGCGTGAACGCTGGGTCAAACGTAACCCAGAAGCCAGTGAGGATGCCGAAGATCAAGAGCATGACCGTGTAAGGGAGCGTAATGCCGTACATCTTGCTAAAGTGCTGGATCATCCCGCCGCCAATGAGAATATAAGCCAGGCCCATCAAGACCAGTTGGTCGTTGTGTGGGTGTAAGGCATGCACTTGGGCTGCGGCGGCATAGCGATCACAGACATTGAGGCTCGCGCACGCGCCGGAGCCGGAGCCGGAGCCGGACCCGGATCCGGATGTCATCGGCCTCGCGAAAGACGTGCACAGGGAATTACAGAATGAGTAACGGTTTTTGGCGAAGGGTGCTGAGACGGCACGTCAAAAGGTTAACCCTCGGCAAGACGCACGACCACAGGTCCCGCGGAGACACATCGTGGAGGGCGCAGACAAACACAAACACACCGGAGCAGACAGACACAGACCACAGGGGCGGGATTTCAAGGTACATGTAGGGAACAATTAAGAACAAGGCCCTGGGAACAAGGTAGTGAAGGGAAGGCGGTGAGTCAATTTCGTCCGCGGTCCCCCCGCGCTCACCACACCGTCACGTCAAAGGACGGCTCCGCACCCCTCGGTCAACACAAGTACTGAGTACTCGCTCGCTCGGGCTACTCATTTACGCTAGTGAGGTCGGTCTCTCCGACATCACGCTCAGGGTGATCCCATGATCCCTAAGTTGGCAAGCGCCTTGGGATCCCTGGTGCTCGCACCTCGCTGCCCTATACTACCGGGCGGGAATGTGATAGGCAATCAGGTGGGGGATTGGGGTAGGATTGGGGGGAGGGGGAGGTGGGGTTAGGCTTTGTCAACCGTCATCATAACTCTGCCGTCGGTTCCCACGGTTGTCACCTGTCTTGCCGCAGCCTCTACGGTCCATGCGTGGGAAGCGCTTCTGTCAATCATGGGTACATTGGGGTTCATGTCGTTTTCTATACGAGAAAAGGGTAGTTTATATACAAGATATCATTATATATCTCGTTCTAGATCATGTTCGATGTTGTATTCAATCACGCGTGCGAAACATGCATCGAACTTCGAAGCATAACGAACGGGACGCCTTAGTACCGCTACGATTCTCGGTCATCTGTGCACAATGTCTGTGCACGGACCACGGTTGCTCTCGCCCACGGACGGGTCTAAGCAAGGGTCTAAGAGTAAAACGCCGAGTGCGGAGCGGGATCGTAGCAGTTCGGGTACAGCTACAGGGGAATCATCGATCGACGTTCTCCGACGATCGCCGGCGCGCCCCCGACGGGCGACGGCCCGAGGACGTCGATGCCCGGCCCGCCCCCCCTCACCACACACAAGAAGTAGACGACCTAACATACGGCTCTTTTTGTATAACGTCGCTTTCCGCGCACCCTGTGAGCAGCTCCATCGCGCTCGGCGGCGATTGCTCCAGGAGGCTTTGGGACAGGCGTGCCCGGGCGCTGAGAGCGTTCGACAGACTGCCCCACCTCGCCGCAAAGAAACGAGCGCCATCTGAGCCCGCCGAGGAGGCCGCCGCCGGGGCACTTGCCATGCTGGCTCCCAAGGGCTCGAGTCCCTGTGGGGGAATGGGCTCGAGTCTTTCGGAAAGCTCGACAAGAACGAGCCCGCATGCACTCAGCCGCGCGAGGAAGCGGGTGAGCACCTCGTCGCGTTCGCGACCGGTGCTGGAGGAGGAGATGAGGGCGAGGCTGTGCGTGGTGGGCGCTAGGCATGCGATCAAAGCAGAGGTGAGCGACTCGTGCAGCGACTCCATCCAATCGAGCTCGGCGCACAGCACGAGAGTGTACCCTCCGGAGCACGCCAGAGCCGCAAGCGCTGAACGATCGTCCCACGAGAAAGTGTGAATCGAAATCGTGTCACGCAGGGACGGGACGGCACTCACAGCCGCCGCCTCCTGATATGCAGCCAAATTTGTGCGTACCGCCGGCAGCACACAGGCCATGTCCGTGGCGACCACATGCCACCGACCCGTGAGAGCTAGTGCAACAGATGGCAGAGCCGAGCAGCCACAGCCAAGCTCGATAGCTCGAGATGCAGTACTCGTACCAGCGTGATCGGCGAGGACGCCCGAATGCTGCACGTGGGCGCGCAGGATCGCAAGACCAAGCGCGTAGCCCGCCGTCCAGACCAAGGCGCCCGTTCCCACTCCGGCAATGAGGCCGCCGCCGGGCTGCTGAATGTCGAGCGACAAGGGCCCTAGCTCACAATGGAAAGGCACAATGGCGTCCATGTCCGTGCTCATCCAGGAAGTTTCGCATATTTGCTGGCCATCGCTGGAGCGGCACGACGGAGCGAGCATCATCACGAGCAAACATCACGAGCACACGACCAAGTCGCGTCTAGAAGCGCGAGTGCGGCACTCGCGCTCTTTCGGCCGACTCTAGTTTTGTGTTTCGTCACGTGTTTCGGTGCCACAAAAGGGGCGTTTAGTTGCATGACCACAAGAGCAACGCGAACAGCTATCACACTCCTGGGCAGATGGCGACGCGGTGCCTCCACGTGGCTGGCGAGGGTGACGCGCGAATGGCTCGGTCCTCGGCGCTGTTCGCGACCGTGCTCAGGATATCATGCCAGCAGACCGAGGAAGGTGGAGCGCGGCAGAGCTCCATCGCGTCGTCCCAATATCCGCCGTTCAGCGGGACGAACACCGCGCTGCCGCTGCGTAACACCCCAGCAAAATAGGACCGGTAGCCGTGTCGCTCGAGCGCCGCGACGTTTCGCTTGAGATTTGGCCCGACCATCGCATCCGGGGTGGGCGGAGGGACGAACGCCTTGTCCTTTGCTGCGCGGAATGCGTCCGCACTGATCTTGTCGCCATATTCCCAAAGGATGGAACGTATGCGTTGGGCTTGCAGCAAGCTCTGCGCGCCCGTGAGCAGCACATCCGCCTCAGTACCTTCCGTGTCCACCTTGACAAAGTCGACGGTCCTGTTGCAGCACAGCAATGGCGACGCACTCGCGATGAGATCGAGTGTGGTCGCGTTGACATGGCCGACTCGGCGATAGGCGCCCAACCCCTCCAACGCCGCGTTGGTCGTGTGTGTGTTCGGCGACGACGCCATCGACCAGCGAGGCAGCCACCGCGGCCCGTGTACGCCCGAACCGTTGCGATTGCGCGTCCACGTGGGCTCGGCAAAGAAGGGCTTCAAGCCGGGTGTGCCTGCGAGAGCAAGCGGGAAGAGGTGCACACGGCCATGTGGTATCACACGACTCCGCGACACGATGCGCAAAAGGGCACGGTGGTCATTGATGTTGGGCTCGAACCCAAAATAGTGTACCGTTGAACCAAGCTGACGGAACGTGGCCTCCACGCCACTTGCATCCGCCAACGAGCCTCGCTTGTAGGTGTATGCACCCGCGCCCACGTCCACAATGGTCGTGAGCGAGATGTTGTGTGCGGCAAGGTATGAGACTACCGCACGCTCCGTCGCATGCTCCGCCGAGAATGCATGAGCCCGCTGCCTGATCAGCAGGGCTGCGTTGCTCAATGCGGCCGCTCGCTCGCACGATGATTGGGACATGGACTTTGTGGACGGAGTGCCGGGAAAGCCGAGTTTCGCGCCCCGTGCGCTGCACTGCTCGGCTCGATTCCAGAATTATTACTCGCGCATCTGTGTTTGCATCGCGTGTTTCGTCGCGAGGAGCGTCGTGCCGGTGCACATAGAAAATGTCGTCTTTCGCGGTGCTCCTCGTCATCTGCACCGCGACGGCGCTACGGCAGTCACCATCCTGGCTCCCGCAACGAGCGCACGCATCATCCCGCGTGCCCGTCGTGGCTTGCGGAGCAGACGCCTTGAATCGCTCGGAGGCGCGCGCCCGCAACAAGGCCCAGCGCGACATCTCGCAGGCCCTTGTGCAGCTCAAGCTGCCGAGCAACGTGGCCACCGTGTACAGCGAGGCCCTCGCCGCGATGGGCGTGCGCTCGGCAAGTGAGCTGGTCAGGCTTTCAAAGGCCCAAATGGACGCGGTCGAGATGCGCAGTGAGCATCGTCAGCTGCTCCAGATGCAGGCTGCGCTGGAGGCCGCCGAGCTGAATGCCGCCGCCGCCGCGTCGCCGAGCGTCGAGGCCGCGGTTGCTGCGCAGCCATCATCCGGCACGGCTGATTCCGACGGCGCCGCGCTCGACGCTCACGACGACGCTCTCATCGAGCCCGAGGAAGTGATAGTCGTGAGTGACGAGATGGACGGCACGCGGGTGGACGCGGCCCTCGCCGCGTCGCTGCCGCCGCTCTCGCGCTCGTACTTTTCGGAGCTGTGTGCGGAGGGGCGCGTGCGCGTGGACGGCGTCGTGTGCACCAAGAAGAGCGCCAAGCTCGTCGCGGGCTCGACGCTGCACGTGACCCTGCGCGCGGCTTCCGAGCTCATGGTGACGCCGGAGCCGCTGCCGCTCGACATCCTCTATGAGGATGAGTGCATGCTAGCGGTGAACAAGGCGAGCGGGATGGTGACACATCCGGCGCCTGGGCACTGGACGGGTACCTTTGCCAACGCGCTCGCTCATCGGGTCCAATCGAGCGCGCTCACGACGACGCTCACGCCCGGCACCACGCTGCCTGACGCCTTTGGCGACGGTCTGCGGCCGGGGATCGTCCATCGACTGGACCGGTACACGAGCGGCGTGCTGCTTGGCGCGAAGACGGTCGAGGCGCAGCGCGCGCTGCTCGAGGCCTTTGCGGCGCGGCGCATGCGCAAAGTCTACCTGACGGTCGTCGCCGGCGTGCCTGACGAGCACCAGACAGTCCGCACGCGCATCGGGCGCCACCCGGTGGATCGGCTCAAGATGGCCGTCGAGTCGGACCCGAGCCGCGGGCGCCATGCCGTGAGCGTCGTCCATCGGCTCGCGACCGACGGCCGGCTCTCACTCGTCGCGGTGCGCATCGAGACCGGCCGTACCCATCAGATCCGTGTTCACATGGCCAGCCTCCGTTGCCCTGTGCTCGGTGATCCTCTCTACGGCGACCCGAACTGGAACCAGAAGGAGGCGCGCCGTGCTGGGCGCCCGCTCCTCCACGCGCTCCAGCTCGGGCTCGAGCACCCACTCACGCACGCGCCGCTCGTCGTGCGCGCGCCGCCTCCGGAGGATGTGCGCATTCTCGGCGCGGAGCTCGCGGGATGTGCGCCGGACGCGCAGAGCTTTGACGCATGGCTCGCGCCGCGGCTGCACGCGGTGCTCGAAGTCGATGCCGACACACCTGAAAGCTGAAGATCCTGAATGTCCACCGCGTCTGAATCCTGCCGCAGCGACGTCACCACGTCTAACCGCTAACCGCCCGGCCCCTGGCGAGCTGGGGCGGGGTGCTCTTTCGCCGTTTCGCGTTGACCGTTTTAGCTTTTACCTCTCCCCGGGCCTCGCCGGCGCAGATTCCGTAGTTCATCATATAAAACTTACCGGTCGTCATCGTTTGAATGAAACGAAAAAATAGCATGCAGCGTATCGTACACTAGAGAGTCGCCCTCGCCCCTTGGTGCCCCCTTGGTCCCAGAGCTCAAGGATTCATCTGACATGATCATGGAACGCCCCCGCCCCGCGGCTATGCCTCGTCAGCTTGATCCCCGCACGACAGATGCGTCGTCATCGTCCCGATCCACACGAGGATATCGTACTGCTCTCGCTTCGAGGCTGGCGAGACACCCTTGACTCTTATTCTTTTCTCGCTGCATGTCTGTGCACGTGCGCGTGTGGGCCGCTCGCCCCTCCACACAACTGCCGCCGTACCGCGGTGCGGCGCTCAAAGGCCAGCGCCGCCGCCCAAGTTTCCGACGATCGCGTCGATGGTCTCACTCTGCTCGGCGATTGCGATGCTGAGCCCCTCGGCGGCCTCGGCACCGATGATACTCTCAAGAGCGAGGCCGCCGAGGGCGACCTCGCCGCCCACGACGATCGAGAAGAGGGCGAGGATGACGAGACCTCCGGCCGCGATGCCGAGGGGGTACTTGAGGTTGCTCAGCGAGAACTTGTTCTGGTACCCCGAGTACAGGAAGTTGAACTGCACCGCGAAGAAGAGTGGCAGGATCGGCTGGAGCAGCCGCGTCACGATGCCGGCGTAGTTGACATTCTCAAAGACCCACTTGCCGTCGTACAGGCCGATCTTGCAAGGGGTGTCGAAGCCACGGATGATGATGTCGCTCGCGAAGCGCGAGAGGCCCTGCACCGAAGCCGAGCGCGTGATGCGCCGGTTGCGGTAGCCCTGGAGGGCCTCGGTGAGCTCCGAGCGCTTCGCGGTCGTCGTGAGCACCTCGGAGATCACCACGGCATCCTCTAGAGCCTGGCAACCACCCTGACCCAAATTAGGCATCATCGCGTGGATCGCGTCGCCGAGGAGTGCCACGCGTCCATCCGTCCACGGCTTGATCACCGACGGCGGACGGTCGTACAGGTCACGCTGCTGGATCTCATCCTCCGTGGTCGCCTTCAGGATGTCGAGAATCTCCGGCGACCAGTTCGAGAACAGCCCCTGCAGGTACTTGGAGGAGCCATCCGGCTTCGGCTCGTTGGCCTCCGAGTCGGCCGGCCGCGCCAGGAAGGCGTACCACTGATAATTGCCTCGCCCGATGTCGGTGATGACAAAGTACTGCTCGGGCCCAATGTACACCTTGTAGCCGCACGCCTTGTCCGCAGCGACGCCATCGTAGGCGAGCTCGCCCGCGAACACCGTGTAGCCCGAGTACGTGACGCCGCTCTCTTTGCCGCGCGTGGGCGTGTCTGTCATCGAGGCACGCACGTTCGACCAGATGCCATCCGCACCGATGAGCACGTCGCCGTGGACTTCCTCGCCATTGCTGAGGGTAGCGACCACACGCCCGTCCGGCTCGGTGTGGTACTTTTCGACGCCCGCGTTGTTGCGTACGTTCTGCTGGCATCGGCGGAGCAGAATCTCCTGGAGGTCGGGCCGGTCGACGACGCACGTGTATGGCATGCCGCGGCTGTCAGCGGGGCTCTTGAGGTCGAACTTGGCGTACCACTCGTCGCGCACGCCGTCCTTGATGCCATTCGTCCGGTTGCCCGTCCACGTCGCGCGCGCCTCGATCTCCTTGTAGAGCTCCTCGTCGATGTCACGAATGGCCTGCATCGCGTTCGACGCGAGCTGGATCGGCCCACCAAACTTTTTGAACTCGCCGGTGCGCTCCAGCACGGTGTAGCGCACTGGCGAGCCTCGCACCTTTGCGGAGAGCTCGAGGCAGTTGGCCAGGACGAGGCCGCCCACACCCGCACCTGCGATCAGCACATTCAGCGGCTCCTTCGAGGAGATCACGTCGCTCGTCTTCGTCGGCGCCTCGAGCTGCGCGACGCAGCGCGCGACCGCCGCGCGGGACGTGCCGGCGGTGGAAGCACCAAGCGTGGGCGCGAAGCCCGCACGCAGCGCGGCAATGGCTGGAAGGAGGATCACGACGCTCTGCATGATTCTCTGGGACGAGATTCCTCCTCAAATACGATGTGTCCTCTTCGTACGAAAAAACACGAGATAGCATCTCCCCTTTTGAGGCTGCAATCGAAAAGTGCAACGCGCGAAACTTAAAAAAACTTGCGGTCGGGAGCTTGAAACGAGATCATCAACGAGGATTTACGTTGGGAAGTGCTGCCTCTGGACGCGGCGATTTTTCGTGCACATATTGTGGTACGGGTAGGAAGGTCGGAGGTACCAACCCAGAGTGACAGACCAAGTCAGAGTCATCACACTACTGTGGGCGAATTCCCCCCACACTGTGACGGGTGCGTGCGTCACACTGTGAGGGGGCCCCCTCACAGTGTGATGGAACTGTGGGCGGTTTTCCCTCACAGTGTGGGGGTTTTCCCTCACAGTGTGGGGGAGTCCCGCCCACAGTGTGAGGGGTTTCCCCCACACTACACCTCACAGTGTGACGTGCAGTGTGACACTCTGACTTGGTCTGTCACTCTGGGTTGGTACCTCCGA
>PJAB01000756.1:0-21181 GCA_002887195.1 Chrysochromulina parva | reverse complement strand
TCAGCGCGGAACGGGAGCCGTTGGCGCTTCCGTTGCTCCTGGCTCAGGTGCTGCAACTCACGACCACTGCTCTGTCCACTGCTGCCGCGCCGGTCAAATTACCGGTCAACTATCCCTCTCTTTCTTCCGGCACCGATTCCGCCTCCTCGTCCTCCCGCTCATTGGACCCCACATTTCAGCGGCCAGACCACACGAGTCGTGAAGTGTGGATGTGAGTGGGAGGCGGGACGGCTTGAATTCTCAAGTGGGCCATCTTGCAACAGTCGCGTACTCGACTAACCTCGAGCACGAGTATGGAAAAGTAGTAGTAGACCGCGGAGTGCTGCATTCAAAAAACTGCACCAAAAACAGAGTTGCTGCCCGTGCGCGCTTTGTGTTACATGTAGGGTTTGAAGTTGATGATTTGGCGGGAATCGCTAAAGACCAAAGTTGATAACTGACCTTTTTGCTAAGTTGACTGCTCTGCATGCAACCGGTGTGATGGCGACGTCGGCGCTGCGTGAAGCTGTGGCAGTGGGCGTCTGGTTCGTCGGCATGGTGACGCTGCTGATGCGGGCTCAGGCCCGCCCTCGTACACCGGGCATCGCTACACGTATCGACACGCATCACTTGCAAGTCGGAAAAGGGCGGCGATCTCGCTTTCAGAACTCGCAGGTGCCACCCATATATTGTGCGGCGGGATCACGCGAGTACCAGGCGGTGATTGCGACCATACTCGACTCGAGCGATGTCGTGCTCGAAATCGGCTGCCAGCTGAACAGTCTGACGAGGCTCATGTCGGAGCGGGCCTCCGCGGTCGTGGGCGTAGACCTTGACAGGAAGGCGCCCACGACCTCGGAGCTGCGCTCAAACGGATTCTACCGGAAGCACAGTGATCCTGCCGAGTTGGGGCTATCCAATGTCGCCTTTCACCTCATGGACACATGGGACCTGCAAATCCTGCTCGAGGCGGCACGCGCCGGCCCGCACGCCGCCGTGAGCATCGTCGTCGTCGATATGACCGTCGTGCTTGGGAATGATCTCGTGCTCGAGGTGCTCGCGCTGTTACGGGCGCTGCATCGGCTGCTCTCGCCGCGCGCGCTCGTCGTCAAGTCACGTGCGCTCGCCGGCCTACAGCACCGGCTGCGTCCCGCGCCGGCGGCCTGCCCACTTTCCGACGAGCTGCAGCGACGTGTGCTCCTCATAGCAGCCGACCTGGTGCACGACTATCGGTGCGCGGCTCTCAGCCGGCTGCATCTGCTGAAGCCGGGCGAAAGCGCACTCGAGATTGGGTGCCACGTCGGCGCGAGCACGGCGCTCCTCGACCAAGCGATTGCGGCTCGCGGCGGCGGCCGCTGCGTGGGCGTCGACGTGAGCGACGCCATCGTCGCGCGCGCACGCGCGCTCCACCCGAAAGTACTCTTCGAGGTCGCGGACGCGTGGGATGCGGCGAGCCTGGTGAGCAGCCTTGAGCGATGCGGCGTGGGACCGCCGAGTTTACTCCTGCTCGACGTTGGCGGCCTCTCGGGATCCAGCGGCACGCTCGACGCCCTCGCCCTCATGCGAGTGCTCTGCGCTCTCTTCCATTCCAGCCTGCGTGTGCTCGTCATCAAGAGCAGCTGCATGCGGACCCTTGCTATGCAACTGCGACCCACGCGCGAGGTGGTGCCACCGGACGCCAAACAAGGCCAATTCGGGTGCAGCGATCATTGAACAAGAGCATTCTCTCCTGCATTTCACGCCCCGAAGCCCGACGCCCCTCCTCAACCTAATCATGCGTGGCCTACCAGGTAGATTCCGAGTAGGCGGCGAGTGTTGACAGCCAATTCACACCGAAGTCCGAAACCGCCACGTGTCAACATAACAAAAAAATGGCGAGTGACCCGCCACAATTCATCATCGTCTCGTGCGTGAAGTCACGGGCCGAGCTGCAATCCATCGAGCATGCGGCAGTCGTCCGCGACTTTTTGCCATCGCTCGTCAAGACAGTCACTCTCGAGGAGCGCCGCGCGTGGCGGATCAGCCTCTACCTGTGCGCTGATGATACTGATCAGTTCTACGTGAGCCAGGCTGCGGCTCTCCGCAATGCGAGTGCGACGATCGCGCCGTGGCTGACGTTGCGGCTGCTCTTCTACACGGCCACACAGAATCGCGTTCCCAATCGCGAAGCGGCACTTCAGGCCTATGCTGACGGGGCGGAGTACCTGCATCGCACGAATGACGACATCTCGTTCATGAGCTCGCATTGGCTGACTGACGCCGTGACGGCGCTGCGATCCCTCAGCCCACCCAATGTTGGCGTGGTGGGCCCGAAGGTGTATGGCGATGGCATCCGCGGCGGCGCGACGACCCTCGACGTCGTGCATCGCACCCACCTTGACATCTTCCATGACTACTACCCGCCGCAGCTTGACAACTGGTTCGTCGATGACTGGATCGCCTTTACGTACACGCGCGGACGCAAGCGACGCACGTTTGTGCTCGCCGGGCACAAGCGCTTCCCTTCATTGTTTTGGCGCGTGCAGCACGTCTTCACGCATGGGCGCCGGTACAAGGTAGCGATGGCACAAAAGGGGCTGCTTCCTGCCCTGATCGAGTGTGGTCGCGACGCCGTGGATGGATGGATCAATCACACTGGGAGAGCGGCTGCTGCTTGCGCGAGCGGTGCGGCTGCGCCACCGCCATGGCCTCGCGTCTCTTGTCGTGCCGAGGTCCAGCTGCCGACCGCCGACCGGAGCGCGCTTGCATCAGGCTGGCCCGACGGTTACACGCCCGTGACGGCGCCTGCTTGGGGGGTGAGCGCCGTGACGAGCGCCTCAAAGCGAGCCTCCGCGCCCAATCGTACGCGCGCGCACCACGACGTGCCGCCGCCCGAGCAGGTGTGTCGGCCGCGGCTCGAGGCCATCCGACCGCTCGAGAATGCGGGATTGTACAAGCAGGCCGCCGGCTACTGTGCGCAGCTCCTGCCTATCGATCGGGGCAGGTGCATGGCCACATCCTCCCAATAGAGAGAATAAGAGTGTACCATCCTCGCAATCCTGCCGTACATTTATCATTTACCACAGGGGGCGTAACTGCCGAAGCGACTCGAACTGTGTTCGGAACCTATCCAGTATCCTGGTGACCCCTCGGCCCTCGTTGTACGGTTACTCGTGCCGTTACGGGGTTAATACTCGTGCCGCATCAGCTCCATGGAGAGAACGTCCATCGTCTTCCGGCGGCGCAGCTGATCGGGTTCGCGCCCTCCCTCCTCCTCCTCGAGGCTCGCGGCCAGTGCGCGCACGCCTGCGAGGGCAGCGGCGCCGTGCTCACCGTGGCACAGACGTCGGAGCAGCGCCAGACACGGACCCCATGCCGCGAGTCGTGCGCCTTCGAGCGCGGCTTCGGCGGCGTGTCCGCCTGGCGCGGGCACGGCGGCTGTCGGCGGCTGCGCATGGGCGGCAGCAGAGGCGGCAGCCAGCATAGGTGGCGTGGCGGCCTCGAGGGCGAGTGTCACGCCAAAGGAGGTGGCGGCGCCAGCATCGAGAGCGCCACGCGCGTGCGCCATCTCGACCACACTCAGTAGCTGAGGGACGAGGGACGGCACGTGGCAGCCGACCGTGGCTAGTGCGTTCACGAGAGGTGCTTCGAGTCGAGGCAGCCGCGCAAGCACGTGCGCCGCCGCCAGACGCGTCGTCGCGGGCAGGTCGGCGAACGGACCAAGGAGAGGCGGCGCCGTGGCGAGCGCGCCGCGCGGAGTCGCCGCAAAGAACGGCACTAGTGCCAGTTGTAACGGCGGGATCGTATCAGTGGTGCGACCAACGGCAAGCAGTGTCTGCAGCATGGCGTGGCTGAGAGCGGGGCGCTGGTCGCGGGCGAGCCAGAGCAGCTTCGGTAGCGACTTGAGCACACGTGCAGCGAGAGCTGCCGGCAGCTCGACGGCCATCGCGCCGTTGGACTCAGCCGGGCTGCCATCCCCCTTGTCGTTGCGGGCCGCGCCGCCGCTGGCGGCGCTGCCGCCGCCGCCGCCGCCGCCGCTGCGGCGGCCTGCGACGAGAGCATCTGTGAGGAGCGCAAGGAGGGGTAGCCTACACGGAGCCTTCATGGCGCTGCCCTCCCACAACTCTACAAGCGCGTGCTGCAGCTGGGACTTGACCCCAGGCGCGACCCAACTGCACCCGAGCAGAGCGCGGCACGCTCGCAACAGCTGGGTCGAGTGCTGATGGCTCGGAGTGGCTGCCGAGTCATCAGCGCCGCCCGGCGCGAACTCCCTGCAGAGGTACGCTGACAAGCGTGCGCAGAGCGACCGGTGCGTCGCCTCGAGCTCGGCCGCGAGATTCGACCTCGTCGCCTCGAGCTCGGCCGCGCTGCCGTGCGATGTGCTCGGAAGCGCGGCCAGCTGGAGGCAACAGAGCTCACAAAGTGCCGCGTCGAGCGCTCGGCGCTTGGCGGCCTCGATGGATGCGCCGCCGCCGCCGTCGCCGCCCAGCGGTACGTGCGGGGCGATGTGCTTGAGCAGCGGCGCAGAGAGTGCCCTGGTCAGAGGTGCATGAATCATTCCGCCGCCGCCGCCGCTGTCCTCATCATCGAAGCCTCGTAGGCCATCGGCGTCGGCATCCGGGCCCTGCAGCGGCCTGGCAGGTGAGGCTTCGCAAAGCAGCACCTCACGGCACGCGGCCACGACCGCCGCAGCGCAATCGACCGCCGCAATAGAGGAGGTGCTGCGCCCGCCAGTGCGCCTGCCCGCCGCCGTCGCGCGCTCCCTCACGCTCAGAAGCACGTCAGCTGACGTGGCGGCGGTGACCCCACTCTCGAGCCACCAGCGGACGAGCAGCGAGGGGAGTGGCAGTAGCTGCGCGATGAGCGCCGCCCCGCTCGCGCGCTCGGCGGCGGCAGGTGCGGAGGAGGCGTTCGCGGCCAGCGGCTGCGAGGGCGGCGGCAGCTGAGGTGCGCCACGCCAGCGACCGAATCCATAGAACGATTGTCCGATAGCCGCAGGCGCAGCTCCTCGGCCGGACGCGCCGCCCGTCGCCTTCGTTGGCGACCCGTCTTCGCCCTCGACCAGGTCCTGCCCGAGCTCCTCCTCGTCCTCGTCGTCGTCCAATCGCGCCTCCACCGCCTCCTCCGCCTCCTCTGCCTCCTCGTCCTGAGACCCCTGCTCGAGCTCGTCGTCGTCCATCGCGTCGTCCTCATCCTGATGGTCCGTACCGGTAGCCGCCGCTCCGTCGCCGGCATCCGCGCCTCCTTGAGACGTGGACCACCCTCGCGTGCGGCCGGATTCTTCCGCTGGCATCTCGATGCCAGCTCCGACGGCGGCGCCGCCGTCCACCTCCTCTGTGGCCCCGCCGGCTGCTAGCCGCTGCATAAAGAGCACCGCGCGTAGGGCACGTACGGTACTCGCCGCATCGTCGAGGGAGCTCGCAGCTGCGCGGTCCCCCGTGGGCGCGGCGCTGTCGAGCATCTCAACCAGGCTGGGCACGAGCTGCACGGGCGGCGGCACGACCGCGCTCGGCCGCAGCTCGATGAGCAGCTGGAGCAGCTCGAGCGCGTCGACGCGCACCGGCCGATGAGGATGCGTGAGAGCGGACTGCAGCCGCAAGCAGACTGCCTGCTCATGAGGACCGAGCGCGCCGGCAGCTTCGAGCTGCGTGAGTACGGTGCGCAGCAAGCCACGCGATGCACGCCGGACGCGTGGGTACTCATCCTCGCTCAGCAGAAGCGCACGCTGCAGCACCGTCGGCGCGATCGGTGGCAGCACCTCCGGGAATCGGGTGAGGAGCTCGGTCAATCCCTTGAGGGCATCGTGCCGCACGTCGCTGTTGTAGTGGTTGAGCTGCGCGAGCAGCTCGCCCGAGGTCAGCTTGCGGTGGCTCAACGGCTCGCCCTTGTCCTTGTCCAGCCCCTGGTCAGTCAGCACGACTGAGCGCGCCTTGAAGGCGGTACTCGTTGAGTTGGTCGGAGCGAGCTTCTTCTTTCCAACCTTTTGCTTCTTCTTCACGAAGTCGCGGGCGTGCTTCGGCATTGTTGGGCCGCCGGCTGGAAGGACTCGGCGAAGACGTCGCCGCGGTCGGGCGAGTTTTGGTGTCGTACCGCAAGGACTTCCCCTCATACCCCCCGTGATGAGATCCCCTCTTCTTGTACACCCCCAGTTCATCTACTATAACAGTAGCTCAATGTATATGTACCTGTGAGCTGCCCTGTGCCTCACCCACGACACCTTGACCCTCCGCGACACCAGGCACGTTTCAAGGTCTCATATGCGCGTGCGTTCGCACGCGTGCCACCCCGCCATCGTGCCAGCCCGCCATCGTGGGCCGGGTCACAGGCCACCGTTCACTGCGCCTTCTTCTGCGCCGCTGCCTTCTTCTCCGCACCCTCGAGGACGTGTTTGCGGTAGAAGAGGCTGATGAGCACGAAGGCGGTCCCGTAGCAGACCAGCACCATCGCAAGCGGTAGGCCGTCGTGCCAGGCGGCGAGCAGGCCACCGAGTGTGGGCCCCACCATGCCCGCCACCGACTCGACCGACTCGAGCACACCGATGAGGCCGCCGAGCTGGTCGCCGTCGGCGAGCGAGGAGCATGCGGTCGAGATTGCGGTGTTCATTACGCCGAGTGCGATGACCATCGGCACGTACAGCGCGTACACGACCTCGAGGTGCGGGGTGGCGAGCGCGATCGGACGGAAGCCGCCAAGCACCGCGACGCACAGCAGCAGCAGCCGCGACGAGTCGCGCCCAAAGAGCCGAATGAGCGGCTTGGCGACAGCCCCTTGGCTGAGAGCGTACGTCAGCCCGATGAGGCCCATGAAGCGAGCATGGTCCGCAGGTGTGAAGTCGAAGCGCCGCTTGATGGACACTTGCCAGATGGGGGCGTACAGGTGGAAGGCGAGAGCCATGAGCAGCCGGAGCACGAGCAGCAGCTGCGCGCCGCGCAAGCGCAGCGCGGGCATCTCAACGAACGCGCTTAGCTGCACACGCCAGCCCGCCGCCACAGCAGCCGGCGCAGGAGCCCTCTGGGCAGGACGGGCATCGCTCATCGGCGTCGCGGGCGTCGGCTGCATGGCCCTCTGGACGGCGTCGGGCGCGACCTTGGGCTCGGCCTTGCGCGCGGTCGTGGGCAGCAGGAGCAGCAGCACGCCCGACGAGGCCGCGAGCAGCAAGCTCAGTGTGAGCGCCTGCGTGTACGACGTGACCAGAAGTGTCGCCAGCAGCGGGCCCGCCATGAAGGAGAGGCCGATGCACATGCCGAGTTTGCCCACGGCGCCCGCGAGGTCGGCCTTGGAGCCGCCCGCCGCCTCGACATAGTCAGTCAGCAGCGCCTTCGACACGCCAAAGTTTTGGTTGAGAAGCGCCGTTGGCACGATGGCGTACCACATGCCCTCGACCGAATCCATGCCAAGGTTGATCGCGATGCTCAGCAGCGTCGCGGCGAGCCCGAGCCAGAGCATCGGCATGCGGCCGAAGCGGTCGGACGCGCGGCCAATGACCGTGGCGCCCACCAAATTCAGGGCCGAGCGGAGGCTAGTCTGGCCGCCGCGGCAGAGAGCGTCGCACCCGAAGTCATCGAGCCGGCGCTGCATGAAGGGCATCGTCACGCTGAAGCTCGTGACGAGCAAGAAGGAGGCCACCGACACGGAAAGCACGCCGGGAATGCTCTTGGCGACTGTGCTCGTCGAAGGCTGCTTGGGCGGAGCGGCGCGACGCCGGCGAAGGGCAACAAAGATCAGGCCGAGCAGAGCTGCACCGCTGGAGAGGGCTGCGATCGCTCGTGGTGTCGAGAGGCTCTCGACGAGCGTTGGCTGCGGCGGCGGCGGCGGTGGCTTCACTTGCCAGGGCCACTTGAACTCCCGAAGGGCAGCCATTTGCGCCACGGTTGTGCAGATTCTCCGATGTCCGCGAAACTTCGGCATCCCCCGAATTCGAAGTTACAACCTCTACATGTATTTGAGAGCACTTGGACTCCGGACACTTGAGGACGCGTGATCAGGGCACCTTGTACTTGTATTGTCTGTGCGTGGACAGGAGGCAGCCATACAAACACGTGTCGTCATGGGCGTTTCCGGGACTTCTTTTTTGAACGGGTTTTCTTTCATGGCCGATCGCCCGAACTGGCCAGCGGCCAGCGGTCGCTCAGATGCCTTTCGAGACGGCCACCACCAGCGTGTTCGGATTTGATGCGAGCAGTCCCAAACGCTCAAAGTCCAACGTGAGCGAGGCGGTGGTGAAGAGCGCCGAACGGCACGCCACCAAATGGATGCGAGCGAGCGCCTTGGCGCATCTAGGGTTGGCCATCCGTTCCGATCATCAGACGAAGATGCCCAAGAGCGAGCACAAGAGCGGGAGCACCGACTCGAGGCCCTACTGGATGCAGGGGGACGAGTCGCTCAACACCAAGGCGGCGTGGGCCCAGCGAATGAAATTGCGCGCACACCCTGCGGTGCTGGCGAAGCTGCAGATGTGGTGGGAGTGCATGATCGCCTCGGTCCAGTCGGTCGATCCCGAGCGCACCACCATCGACAAGGCCTCGTACGTACGGGTATCGCGGCTGCTGCACAAGGCGATCATCGAGGAGTGGGACGAGGCGGACGCGACCCAGTGCGCCGAGGAAGACTGGAAGAACGACGCGGGTGGGCGCACCAGCATTGACCAAGGGCGATTCCTCGACTGCGTCTTCGAGCTCGCCGACATCTGGACGCGCACCATCGAAGCGGACGAGTACGCCTCCTTCTTACAGCGGCTGCTCGACGACGTGGCGACGACGGGTGGTGACGGGCAGCGCTACTTTTGGAGGGAAGAGAGGGACACGAAATATGGCGGCTACATCATGGTCGACGACGACGAGGATGCGGATGCGGACGCTGCTGCTGCTGCTGCTGCTGCCGCCACCGCCGCCGCCGCTGCTGCTGCCGCTGCTGCTGACAGCGGCGGCGGAAACGGCGCTGGCAAGGACGGTGGCGCGGGCGCGGGCGCCGGCGAGGGCACCGGTGGCCCTCACGGCGGCAAGGGTGGCGATGACGGTCACGGCATCAAGGGCGTTAAGTCTCCACGTGGAAAGGGCAAGAAGGCCAAGGTCGGCGGCGAGGTCGGTGGCCACGGCAGCCATGGAAGCCACGGCGGCAAGCACGACAATGCGCACGCAGGCGGTTCGGGCGGCCATGGAGGCGCGGGAGAGCACGTAGGCGCGTCCTCCATGGGCGGGAGGCGCGAGCACCACGACGGGCATCACAATCGGCATCACGAGCGCGACGAGAAGGAGAAGCATGCAAAGGAGGCGCATGGCAAGGAGGAGCACGCCAAGGATGGCAGGGAGGAGTGGCGCTACTCGGGTCAGGGCAAGGAGCACTACGTCACAGGGTTGGGCGTCGGGAGCGAGGCGGCGCATGAGGAGGAGTGGAAGATTGGCGAGCATTGGAAAGTCCCCGGGCATGGCGGCCTTGAGGAAAGGAAGCCAGGGATGGACTGGGGCGACAAGGAGGAGGCGCCCAAGGGCACGCAACTTCCGCCCATCGCCCGCGCCCGCGCCAATGACAGTAAGAATGTCTCGCAGTCTCTGCCGTCTCTGCCGGCAGAGTCCAACTCAGTGCCCAAGATCTCCAAGGCGCAACGGCGCGAGGTGCGTGAGGGGCGCGTCATCTCGGCCTACGGAGATCCTGGACCAAAGCCAACGGCCAGAGTGAGCGTCGCCGCGGCTGGCTTGGCGCTGAAGCAAGACATCGACTTCCTGCTTAAGGCCGTGGCCGCAGATCGGTCGCCCGGCGCCCGGCTCAATGGGCAAGGCGCGTCGTCACAGGCCGCGCCGCCCTTGCAGCGGATGCGAAATGCTGTCTTCAAGCTGCGCTGGCTGCGCAAGTTTATGGGTCTGTCCGCGACCATGGCCTTCCTAGCGAGAGGAGGTGGCCAGGCAGGTGACCTCGGGTCGGCGCTGGGCGACGCGGCTGACCGCGAATTGGCATTGATGGGGGCGCCCAGAACGGCGCCCACCAAGGCGAGGGACAGCCTGGGGCGCACGGCAGGGGCGCCACCGCGCAAGGACGCTAAGGGAAGGGTCCGCCCTGGCCAATTGCAGGGCTTGCCAAAGGCCAAGGTGTACGACAGCAAGGCCCCTGTCAACGCGTACGATGCGCAGCACCAGAAGCAAGAGCGTGTGGCGACCGTCTCATTTGGCTTCGACGCAGAGCCGGCGCTGAGACTCCCCCCGCTGCGCGGCGGCCCGAAGCGCAACTTTTAGGCGCGCAGCGACATGGACATCATCATCACACTGTCAAGATCTTGTTCGCGGGTTCATGACGGATGAGCAGGGTCGTGCCCGGGAAGCGGGAACGAACGTTCAACGGAAGATGAAGACAGCACGTTTGTCCGTTTATTATTATTTTAAGTGCCGATATGATATCGGGCTAGGTCCACTTCTACTACATCTAGTAAACAACCCACCACCCGACATGCCGCGCCACACTGTGCCGTCATTCGTATAACGCATGCGCGCCCCGCCGCCCGCGCTGCTCTGAGGTCGGTCAGTTACAAATATCTCTCTCTTTGACTGAGGTCGGTCAGTGCACAGCACACGGTCGTAGGTTTGCCGCACTTACCGTCCGCTGAATGCCGTACCCCACGGCCTCCACGACGAATTGTGGCTCCTCGCCCAGCCGCACAGACGCCGCTCGCCTAGAGATGATGCGAACTGACCACCAGCCGCCCTCGTGGTAGGCCTCAACCTCGTTGCCGACGTGTAGCCGACGCAGCCAACCGGCCACTGGCGGTGAGGGAGGGGATGCGATGGCACTTGCAGGCACCCATTCCCGTAGTTTGCGAGGTGAGAGGGTACCCTTGGCCTCTGGGGTGGCCCCGTCATCCATATCATCCAGGCTATCGTCAGCTGCTTCGAACTCTTCGTACTCGACGAACGCCTCTGATCTCCACGCAGCGCCTCGCCACCTAAGCAACGTGGCCGCATACTTGCTGCCCACGAGGCCCTCATCTTGCATCTGCACCTCGACACACACCGGCGCCGTCGCCTTCGTCTCGGTGCTGCATCTCGGTCGGGACTTTTTCACCGTCTCCCCCACAGCGCTGCGCGACGTGTGAACCGTCCCTTCGGGGGAGACGTACCGGTAGTGGCCGTCTCCGGACCTTCGGTACACTGTCCATCCGGCGGCGGAGGCGCCCACCCATAGCCTCGTATCGATCTCGTCAGCAGACAGCGAGGCACGCTGCACGCCAGCTCCCTCCTCACAGGGCTCCGTGCGCACCTGTCGGCGCCAGTCCGAGCCCTCTTCCTGCCACGAGAACCAATCTTCCCACTGATCTGAGCCGTCGGGCAGCACGATGCGTGCCTGGAAGGTGCCATCGACGAGGACGGCGATCACCTCGGCTGGCACCCACACAGCCGGCGCGTCCTCGCTTGCCGCGACTTCAACCTCAACCGTATCGCCCTCGAGAGGCCACTGCCAGCCGTTGGGCGGCGCCGAAGAGTCGCGCACAGGGCTCATACCTTGTGGTAGCTGCTGCTGCTCGCGCTTGTCAATCTCTGCCTTGTGGTGTGCCATGCTCACGAGGTTCCGAGCCTTGCTGGCCGCTGCCTCCTCGCCCTCATCTCCATCCTCCTCGCCCGGCTCTGCCGCCGCTCGCTCCGCCCCGACGTGCCTCGCGTAGCACAAGGCCGCCTCCTCCGGCGTTGCAAAAGTGCCGAGGAGCCTCCTGTTACCATTCACTTTGATCTTCGCCTGGTACTTGCCGCCATGCTTGCGCACACCCCTGAAGCCCGTCTCATTGATCGACGACGGTAACAGCTCAAGCCCCTCGGCCGCCGCGGCCGCCCTGGCCGCGTCCGCCGTGAGCGGCTCTTGGGTAGGCTCAGACACCGCGCTGCGCTCCTCACGTCGCATGGCCTCGAGCTTGGAGAGCTCCTCACGCTCCTTGGCGCCACTCCCTGCGAGACTCGCGGCCGTCGGCAAGAGGGCACGCGCGTTGCCCATGGTGAGATAACGATCGTCGATGTACTCGTATTGCTCCTGCGATAAGCGCTCGATGGAGTTCGATGAAGTTCGGCCTCTTCGGCGATTCTTCCTGACCTCCTCGGCGATCCTCTCTGCCTGCACGAGAAGCGGCTCGTGGCGCCCGTGCTCGACCCACGGAGCTGCGGCATCCTCGGGGGGTGACCACTGTGCGAGTGGGATGACGTGAGCCTGAAACTTCTTGCCAATTCGCGCCTGGAAGCTCTCAAACCCGTGTCGGACCTTTGCAAACCGTGTCGGCAGGGCGCGCGGACCAACGGCGACAGGCCACCGGCGACGGACCACCGGCTTCGGCGAGCCACTGGCGGCGGAGGCGGCGGCGGAGGCGGCGGAGGCGGCGGCGGAGGCGGCGGCGGAGAAAGATGAGGCGGCGGCAACGGAGGCGTCGGCAGTAGAGGCGAGGGCGGCAGCAAAGGCGTCGGGGCCGGCGGCAGAGCCGGCGGCGGAGGCGGCGGCAGCGGAGGCAGTGGCGGCGGCTGAGGCGGCGGCGGAGGCGGTGGCGCTGGCCATGGAGCCGGCGGCCGAGGCGGCATCCGTCGGACTAGTGGCTGCGGCGCAGCTCGGGCAGAACCAGTCGCCCCCGGGGACTGTGTAGATAGGTGGCGTCAAGCATTGCAGGTGGAGAACCTTCGGGCACGAGTCACACAGTAGCAGCTCGTTGCCTTCGACCCAAGAGCTGACATCACACACCTGGCACGACTCGCCACGCTCGCCCTCCTCCTCGGTGGCCGTCGGCGGTCGCGCGTCGGCCGGAGACTTGCTGGCGGCGGCTGCCGGCGCCTTGGGCCCAAACTTGCATCTGACGTAGTAGAGGGTCGAATAGCGCTGCCCCGAGGGCGACACATACACCCAGCAATGCCCTGCGCCGCCACCTATCTTCGACTCGATCGACCAGCCCTCCGCCGCGGCGCCCGCCCACAGCGCGGCGTCGATGGCGGTGGCGTCGATGGTGGCGTCGGGGTCGAGCCGCTGGCGCTTCGCCGTGGAGGCTTCCCGGGTTTCGTCGGGGCTGAGACCCTCGGGCGGTCTCGGAGCCACCGAGAGGCACCTTGAGGTCGTTGGGAGCCACGTCCATTGCGAAGTCCACTGTGTGGTCCTCTTTCGCTGGATCGATCTGCTGGTCTGAGCCTTGGGCCGCTTCGCAGTCTGAGCCATGGGCTGCTTCGCTGTGGTCCGCGTGACGACCTCGACGAGCTCCATCGCGTCGTCGTCGTCTTCGTCTTCTTCTTCGTCCTCGTCGTCGTCGTCGCCGCCGCCGCACCAATCAGGCTGTGATGCGGCCGAGCGCAGAGCGCGCGTGACGGCGCAGCCCGCCAACCACGCTGTCTCAAACAGTCCCAAGCTCACGTGATTCACCTGCGCCTGCCAGCACCTGCGGCGTGCATCTGGGTACACTCCAAAGTAGCCGCTGCTCGTGCGCATGCTTGCAATCGGTTCGAGTGTCTCTTCCTCGGCCACTGGTGTACACGGCATTCCCACGCTTGCGAGAGTGCGACGGGCATGCTCTCGGCCTTGCTGCTGGTGAATTGCTCGTTGGCCCCGCGACGACGCGACGACGCAAAGTCCTTGCCCATGGCCGCCACCCTCCTTCTCCTCAAGGCACTCCTCGTTCTCCTCCTCCTCGTCGTCCTCCGCGTCCTCGTCCTCGTCCTCGTCCCCCTCCTGCCCCTCCCCCTCGTCATCGTCGTACTCCACCTTTCGTTTCCCCCTTTGGCTCCCACCCGCGCTGTTGGAGGTGATCTCGCCAGGGCGCTCGACGTGGAGCATGCTCGAGAGTGAGCCACTGTTGCCTTCCGACGGCGTTCGCGCCACCATGAAGCCCGGGCAGACGTGCCCCCTCCGAAACATGCCGCACGTGCTGCATCGCTGTTTCGGAAGGGGCTGGAGGGGCTCGACCTTGCGACGTAGCGCGCTGGGCTTGGGCTCAAGGTGCTCGCGCTCGATCGAGCCGATCATTCTCTCGACCGCCGAGCGCACCCCCATGGGGACCTCATGCTCGCGCTCGATCGCACGGATGATTCGATCGAGTGCGAGTCGCACATTCTTCGGGTGGAGGATCTTCACCGACATTCCCTCGGCTCGGTGGGGCTTCGAGGACAGCTGGTGGCCAATGGTTGCTCCCGATTCAAGTCCGTACCACTCGGGAGAACGTTTGGGGCGCTGTGGACGTACCACGGGTTGAATCATCTCCTTTGGACGGCGTGGTGCAGGGACACGGCCCTTGGAACTTGCGGCAGAGGTGAGCCCTCCACCATCGAGACCGAGAGCGGCCAGCACCTCCTTGTTTCTGGCGATGTTCTCGGCGCGTTGCCGCTCGTAAGCGGATAACATCCACACGCTGCACGAAAGTCAGTCTTGTTGACGCGAGTCAATGTCACTCACGTTGTCAGCGCAAGCACGTGTTTCGCGACGCTTAGAGTTTCGTCAGCGAGGTGAGACTTCCGTGCACAATTGTATCCCGTGTGTCCGGTTCAATAACACCGGGGGGAGTCGGACACGGTTCTCGTATGACTTAACACCGGGGGGAGCCGGGACACGGTTCTCGTAAGACTTGACTCGACTTGACTTGACTTGACTTCTGTCAAGTCAAGTCAAGTCTATACATAAACAACAGACAACCATACGGAAGCCTAACGAATGTGCTTGACTTGACTTGACTTGACTTGACTTCTGCATCTGAGGTGAGCTAGCTGAGGAGTTGAGAAACTCCTCGATTGGAATTTGAGTCGTATGCTGGTCGGGTCGGCCGGCCTCCCCCCAGGACGCGTGCTGCAGGCCAGCAGCACCGTGTCATCGAATGCCCCGGACCCAGGTTCAACGAACATGACGAGCGCATTCTTGGGCGGTGCAGGAGGATTGATGGCCATCACCTTTTTCATCATCATGCGATCGCGACGGGCAGCTCAGGTTGCACAGGCTCGTGCTCTTGCGCTTCAATCGGTGAGTCCATCCGTGGACATCGAAGCGAGCTGCGCCACCGCTGCGACTAAATCATCCTCGGCCATCTGCACGGTGCCGGATCGCCGGATGGATACGGTGACGACACACTCGGACGCATCACTGAGGCCCGAGACACCTGCGCAGCCTGGTAAGTCAGACTTTGCGCCTCGAAAACCAGACTTTGCGCCGCCGCCACCCACGTCGCTGCGCGCGCCGCCACCGCCCATCCCCATGCGGGCGCCGCCGCCACCTACGCCGATGCGTGAGCTCACACCGCGGCGACGGCCACCGCCGACAGCACCAGCCATCACAGCGGCTGACGAGGCAGCCGAGGAGGCTCGACGGCAGCCACGCAAGAGGCATCGGCATCGGCGCCCGCGTGATGGAGCGAATTCCGCCGAAGGGGCTGCATCCAACGCACCGCCGCCTCAGCAGCAGCTGCCGCCTCAGCAGCAGTCGCCACAGCCGCGCCGAGCCTCGTCGCGCAACCTGAAGCGGCACGCGTCGTCCTTCTTGGATGAGGAGTTTGAGCGAAACGACGCGTTGGCGCATGCGGAGATGCCCGCGCAGATGCGCGAGCAGATCGATGCGCTGCGCAGAGAGCGCCGCCACGGGCACCGAGAGTCGCGCGAGATGCATCGCTCGCGCGAGCTCTCACGCGAGGTGACGCAACTCTTCCCGGGCGAGGACGGGCGCCGCTCGTCGCATGAGCGCCATGGTGAGCGCCGACGTTCTCGCGAGACCGCCGGCAGCGCCGCCGAGGGCAGCTCGGTCGCACCCAACGCCGATGTAGGCGCACCACCGCCGCCGAGCAGTGCCGCTTGTGTGCGGCCGGCTGCCTCGCCGTTCCGCTCGGTGTGTGCGGCGCTGTCGAGTCGATGGGCTGCGAGCGCCGTGATGGGCGCCTGTGCGACCTCCGCGACGACGCCGCGGCCGCCCGTGATGACGCCGCAGCTCAAGCCTGCGTCGCCGCCACGTCGCACGCCGCGCCCGCCGAACTCGGCAGAGCAGGACGAGATGGCGGTCTTCATCGAGGCTGAGGTGACGAGGCAGAAGCAACACGCGGCCATCTCACGTGATCTCGCGAGCGGCAGCTTCAAATGCGACTTCTCGGCCCCCGCTAAACTCCGCGTGCCTCCACGCGCGGCAGTCGGCGGCGGCGGCGGCGGCGGCGACGGCGGCAGCGGCGGTGGCGTGCGACAAAACGGAGGAGGTGCAGGGTGTGCCCATGTAACTACCGAGCGCCAGATGTACGCCAGTGCGGCGGCGAGGGCTGCCGCCGAGCACCTGCCTGCCGAACGCCCGCCACGTCAGAGGCGCGAGGGCGGTGGCACCAAGCAAAAGAGGCGACCCGCGAAGGCGACCGAGGCGACCCGTGCTGAAGCCGAAGCGGCGCCGGAGGTCACACCCCGGAAGACCGGTGTAGAGGCACTACACGAGCGGCGTCGGGTGGAGGAGGCGACGTTCAAGCAGCGCGAGTCGAAGAAGCACCAGGCGGATAAGCTTCTGCACGAGTGGCTCGGGCGGACTCGCGGCGACGTCTACGAGATGATGGGCTCCGTGAAGCTCTTCACAGACCTCTTCGACAGCGACCCGCTCGCAGGCATCCTGCCGCAGCGCGGGCATGCGGCGCAGCTCAAGAAGGCGTGGCACAAGCTCGCCGCCAAGCTGCACCCCGACCGTCAGCAACAGAACTCGGTGGCCACGCAGGTCCTCGCCGAGGAGGTCTTCAAGGCGCTAACCATCGCCTACGCCAAGGAGAATGAGCGGCTGGGCGTGCGGGCGTGAGCGGGCCGGTCAGCGCCGCTTACTTAGCCACACCCGAGACCCGACCCCGAACGCCGTCTGCCAAGTAGTTTCAAGCTTTCAACTAGCGACCATAGTAACATTGACTAGAGTCTAGATGGAGTTGAATTGATTTTTAGATATATTCGATGTGCTCATCTCGTCCATGAGTTCGTGATTCTAGATCGCGTCGCAGAGCTCGCTTTTCGAGAAATCGAATCTCAAACTACGAGGTTGATTTTCGAATGCGTGGGAAATGCTTGGGCCCTTCCTCCACCTTGTCTCGGCAGCAGCTTTGACGCCGACGCTGCACTTTGCGCATCGTTCTGTCTCAGCACCTCGATGTCCTCCTGCCGTGGTGAGTATGAGTGGCGAGCACGAGCCCGCGAAGCCTCTCGTGCATGAGCCATCGCAGCACGAGCTGACAGTTTTGGATGCGTCGGCCATCGTTGCGGGCTCAGTTGTGGGCGGCGGCTTCTTGGCGGTGCCACTATTCACCGCCCCGATAGGCGTGCTTCCGTCCGCGACAGTATTTGCTGTCACGTGGGGGCTTCTCGTCCTGTGCGGCCTCGCTTACACCGAGGCCGCCGCCGCAGTTCTGGCCAATGATGAGACGGGTGAGACGGGTGAGCGCGCATCAGTCCTGAGCGTCTCGCGTCGCTACCTGGGCACCCCGCTCGCCACGGTGCTGGCCGTTGTCTTCTTTATGCAGATGCTCATAATTGCGACCGCCAACCTCGTCAAAGCCGCCGAGCTCATCAGCGTTGTGTTTCCTGCGCTGCCGCATGGCCGGAGCATCGTACTGCTGGCAACTATCTTTGGTGTCTTCAATCTGGTCGCGACCTCACGCGTGATGGCGTCGGTGAACACCGCACTCACTGGCACCATGTGCGCCGGTTTCCTCGCATTCTTCGTGGCCGTGGCCACCAAGAGTGCGCCGCCGGCGTCGGCGGTCCTAGCCAACCCGCAATGGAGACTGCTGCTGCCGCAGGCCGGCTGGGCTGTGCCGTTGTTTGTGAACACGCTGCGCTTCGGCGAGGCTGTGCCTGTAGTAGTCGGGCAGTTTGGGCTGCGGCGGTTGAGCAAGGCGCGCCTCGCCGTCGTCGTCGGCTCACTGGTGCCGATGCTACTCGCGGTCGGGTTGAGCGTTGCGGGCAGAGCCCTCAGCCTCGCAGGAATGAACAAGGCCATCGATCCGCTCCTAGATTTCCTGCAGACGCCCGGGCTGGGCGCGCCAATCGTGCTCGTCAGCGCCGGCGCGATCGGCAGCACGCTGCTCGGAGTGCTCCTCGCGACCTCGCAGCTGCTCAGGGACTCATTTCGGCTCAGCAGCCCTCGCGTGCTCCTGGGCGCGCGTGCCGTCGTGCCGATCGTGATCGCAAGTCTTGCATGCCGCAGCACCGGGCTGTACCTCCGGCTACTCGCCTTTGCCGGCGCCTTCCCGTCGATCGTGCTCTACGCTCTGCTCCCGCCAATCCTCGCGCTCGCGGCACGCCGCCAGACGGGCGGGTTGGCGAGCGGCTTCGAGGCGGTGCCCGGTGGCCGGCGGACGCTGCGGCTGCTCGTGCTGCTCGCGTGCGGCCTGCTTGGCGTGAACGCGTGGCTCTGGCTGGTCTGAACCGGTTGGGCGGACGACAGCCGTAGTGGCTGCACCTCTCATGGGCCTCAGTCTGGGTGCGCTGCATGTGCAGACCGCCGCCCGGCGCCCGCGCCGCGCCGGGCGGGGGGCCTCCACGACCACGTGTTCTGAGGCTGAGTGCAGATAGAAGAGAGAACGGAGATCGGAGTCGAGTGTAGAGTGCAGCCGAACCCAGTAAAGGCATTCTTTTTCATCGCCAACTCCAATCGAGGACGCTACACCTCGGTACCGGTACCGGTAGACATTACATGCCCCCCCCAAAACTTCTGCGCACTAATGCGGAATTACAGCCCATGCTGTTGATCACCGCGTTGACTTTCGCAATGTGCGCGCCGCCGACGGCCAAGTGCGGACCAAAGGTATCGCGACCCATCACGGCCGCAAAGGCAGCCGCATTTGACGAGGCCGCTTCGCGCGGGTATACTCTGCCGTGTGTGCTGCTCGCGCGGCCTTTTGATGCAGGCAACGTAGGCTCAGTAGCGCGCGGGATGCTCAACTTTGGTCTGTGGAACATGCGGCTGGTCGAGCCAATAGCCGACGAGAAGAGTGATGAGGCCATCCTCAGGGCTAGCGGCGCCGCACCAATCTTGAAGCGCGCCGAGACTTTCGGCTCTATGGCCGACGCGACAGCAGACCTGCAGCTCGTGCTTGCAACGACCGCACGCCCACGTGAAAGCCGCATCCCGGTCCACAGCCCACGCGAAGCGGTCAGCATCGCCGCTGCGGCGATCTCACGTGGCGAGCGCGTTGGCCTCCTCTTTGGCAGCGAGAAGAACGGGTTGAGCAACGACGAGCTCACCTATGCCCACGGAATCGTCACCATCCCCACCTTCCCGGGCTTTTCGAGCCTCAATCTCGCCCAGGCCGTGCTGCTCATCTGCTACGAGTGGAGCACACGCGAAGGAGGCATTGCCAACGACGCCAACACGGACGATGCCGCTGCTGCTCGAGCTGCGCAGGCATACGCCATGCAGCAGCCGACGCAATTGGACGTGGCGCGCGCGGCGGCGCAGGCGGCTGAAGCCGAGCAGAGCAACGTGGCGGCGCCGCTCAAGCAGATCGACTCGCTCTTTGAATGGTGGGAGGCCACACTGTGGCGAGTCGGCTTCTTCGGCGCCGGCCGTGGCGTCCATTCCGCGTACGGTGAATCCGAGGGGCTGCAGCAGGAGAAGTCGCGGGCGGCGGCGGCGATGGCGAAGCTCCGTCGCGCGATCATGCGCGCCCAGCCGAGCGTGAGCGAGGCGGCACTGCTGCGTGGCGCGTTGCAGACGATGGCGAGCCCAAAGGAGTGCAGCCGTAGTGATGGCGACGAGGAGGGAGCTCGCAGTGACGACACAGAGTGAGAGAAAGGGGAGAGCTGAGCATGGAGCTGACACGTGACGCTCGTGAGACGTGTGAGCTGTGACAGCTGAGTGGTCGGATAGACATAGAGCCGAGCGGAATTAGTTAACGCTAACCGGGGCGGGGGGCGTCAGCGTGGACCTGAACTCTCTCCAGAAAACCAGTCAACGTATGGGGCGGTCGGGCGCGCTCTCCCGACAACTAGCGACACCGATCGCGCTACTCGCGGTCCCGTACCGCACACCGACACCCGACACCGCTCGCGCCTGCGCCTCCGGCTCTTGGCTCCGCTCTCGGCTCAGCTGACCTTGCCCGCGGGCTTCATCGAAGTGGCCGCCACTCTGGCGTCACTATCGCGCTTGTAGTCGCGCTTCACCTTGCGGACCCCGATGAGCACGATGGCTGCGACCGTCACGAGCCACGCGCCCACCTTGAGCATCAAGTACGGATCCTCAGCGGGAACAACCAGGTGCGGGCGTACAACCTGCAGCACGGCGCCGAGACCGCCCCAGAGCACGTACTTGTTGAGGCCTCCGGCGAGGCGGAGCGCGGCGGCCGCGTTGGCGAGGGTGTTGACGAGCAGCCAGCTGCCGTGTGTGAAGTGGTCGTACGTCGAGATGCAGAAGCCGGCTGTCAGCATAACGCCATAGGTGACGACGAGCGGCCCGTGCGGCGCGAGGTTCTTGCGCCGGAGAGTCATGAGGAATGCGGTGAACTGGATGATCCACACGTAGAAGAACTGCGTCGAGAAGCGGCGCACGCCTACGAGACAGCCGGCGGTCGCGTGGAACTGCATCACCGAGAAGAAGTAGCGCATCGGCGGCGGCGCGTCGAGCTCCTGGATGGTGGACGAGCGGCCGTTCGGGCCGACCCACCACGTGCTGAAGTCGGCAGCGAGGAGCGTGGCGATCACGATGGCCGCATTCACCTTGTACCACGGCGTGGCGACGCCGAGGCGGTCCTCAGCCCACACGACGAGCATGCACGCGATTGAGCGGCACGCGAAGACGATCGAGTGCAGTCGGTACTCGGGCCAGATGCGGCTGCCCTCGGCGATGCGCTTGGTGGGGATTTTGAAGATGAGCGAGGACGTCGACAGCGCAAAGTGCCACGCCATGCAGCCGAGCGTCTGGTATGTGCTCGCAAAGCGCATGTCGGCGGCGCCGATGAAAGCGAAACGGTAGAGAAAGTGGATGAGGCAGCCGAGGCCAAAGGTCTTGTGGATGTTAAAGTTGTCCTCCTTGGTGAAGAGGCCGGCGAGCCTGCGCGCCGCCGGCACTGCGGGCACGCCGGCGTCCGCGCTGTTGCTGCCAGAGCCCATGCCGACGATGAGCTCGCTCTAAGATTGAAGGGGCGCTTGCGTGAGACCTTGTCGGCTCTTTTTCTTTCTGCTGCTGCTGCTGTGAAACACAAACGCGCACACGCTCCGGGCCCCCAAGCACGAGGGCCTCTATCGCAATGGACGGAGGTGTGACCGACGGGCCCCGTCTACGACAACACATCGTAACA
>PJAB01000755.1:0-21198 GCA_002887195.1 Chrysochromulina parva | reverse complement strand
CGTTCGAGCCGCCACCCACCGAGGTGAGGAAGGTCTCGTACTCGCCCTCCTTGGGGCACGTGGCATTTGAGGGGAACAGCATGTCCTGCGCGATCGCCGGGTACTCCTTCAGCTCCGAGTAGCTGCCCGTCGACACCTTGACTGAGGCGGAGAAGCTCGTGTTCGTGGTGGCGCTCAGGTTGGAGCCAAACAGCTTCTTCATGCCGTTGTCAAGCTCGAGGTACCAGTACGAGCGCTTTTCCGTGTGGGCGAGCGAGAAGTTGCCCCGGTGACGCCTCGTCACGGTGGGGTTGTAGGGCATGTAGGGCGAGTAGGGCTCCGTCGCCATGAGCTTCGGCTCCGGCGACATGTAAGGGTTCAACGCATCCAGCTCCGGGCTCGGCGGCGAGGCGGAAGTGTTCGCCACGGGCTCCGCGAACACATTGCGCTTGCACTCCACCTGGTCCGACGAGGCGCGCGTCGCAAACGTAGGCGCGGTGGAGAAGGCGTCAAATATGAAGAGGGCGCGATGAAGATCACACTCGCAGCCGGAGGCGCCGTTGTCGCGAGCAGCGTTGGAGGTGTAGAGACATTCATTCGAGCAGATGCTAGGCGCCGTGTCAGTGCTTGGCGACATAATACTGAAGCCGGCGGTGGGTCTCTCGATGATGTTCTTCGACGTGAAGAACAGGTACGTGCTGAGCGACATCGTCGGGAGCGCGGACGGGGTGTCGGTGCTGCTTTGAGTGCAAGTTTCGATGCGGATGCCGGGGTGAGTCGAGATGTTGGCGAGGATCATGTTGCCGAACTTGCGGCCCGTGTCCTCGCGCATCATCGCATTGCCCACGCGCGTCGAGAGGCCGCCGGCGCCCACGATGGTCATGCTGTAGAAGGCAGGGAGCGAGCGGCAGCGCGGCGTGTCCGCGAATCTCAAAATGCCCACGGCGCCGAGCATCGCAAACAGGAACAGGCCCTTGCCTCGCATTGTTTTGAAGGGCCACTCTTGGGGAAGGAGATGAGAGCTCTGGTGGTCGGTCCGATGCGCAGTGTTCGACATGTCGTGGACCTCTTTCTGGACTCCTTTATAGAGGCTCATCCTCTCGCACCGCGAGCTTACCGTCCAGTGCTGCTGCTCAACACAACGCGCAGAACTGTACAAACAAGCCCCTTCCCCCCCTGTAAATTCCTTTCCATGAACGAAAATGACAGTTCAAAACACCGGGAGAGCCAGAGGTTTGGTTCGTGTGTCTTTCTCGTGTGTCCGGCTCCCCCGGGGGTGTTTTGGAAAATTTACAACGCCCGGGGCGCCCCCCGGATCCCGGGGCAGGTGGTAGGGAACACCGGGGTGGTGTGGAGGGCCTGCCTGAATAATGCCGAAACGGTACTTACTCGAAGAAACACCGGTGAGGCATGAGAAAACTACATGAGAAAAGACACAGGGGCGGTCCTGGATGTGGAACCGTCCTCCAAGCCGGTGAGCTTAGACCTTACGTTAAACGTTAAAGTGCGACCACTTCGTGCGGCTAGTATGCACTCAATGGGAATGCGTGCAGAGCGCATCTGCCTTTTATCGGGACTCGAAATAAAACGTTTTCTTCTTATGCTGATCTCAGGTTTGACATGCGACGCTCCCGTCCTCCTCGCTGGGGAATTCTGAAACACCATAAAACTATCAGAAAACATGATGCGCAGCCTGCGTGCGGCTGCTCGCCAAGCTTACTGCTGCGCCAACTCGACCTGATCGATGAAGGCATCGAGCACGTCCTCGGCGCCGATGGGCGACGAGTGGCCCTCGCTCGAGCCTAGTAGATCGTCGACGTCGTCCGTGGCCGCTGCCGACGCCGAGCTCGCTGCGAGCAAGAGGTTCTGACGCATCGTGAGCAGCCGATGATGCCGATTGCGGATGGCATGGTCGGTGCGGCCGGGGAGACGCGGAGTGATCAGATTCCATTTATTGCCGAGCTCGGCGACGGAGTTCATGATGATGTCGTCCTCCGCCTTGGTCCAGCCCACGCGCAGCGTCATGTCCTTCTTGTCCTGCTCGCCGAGGGCGAGGGCGCCCACGAGGGCGCCCGCGCTCGACGAGCCGCTGCTGCCGCACTCGCAGCCACCGGCGCCGCCTCCGTGGCCACCATAAGGTCCGCCTAGGCCGCCGAGGCCGCCGATCGCACATGAATGCACGCCGATGCCCTCGCCCAGCTGGCACGCCTCCTCTGGGAATCCGTCGGCCTCAGGCTTGACATACGTGCACTGGTGGTTCTTCTTGAACTGGCCGCACTTGGAGCACTTGTACTTGGACGATTTGGACGATTGCGAGCCGTTCTCGCGCGCCCAATTGTTGATGACCCCGGGCTCCATGAGCCGGTTATAACGGTTGCGCACCGCATCGTCCGAGCGGCCAGTTTGCAGTGCGGACGCAATCTGGCGCCACTTGGGCCCGATTTCGCGCACCTTCTCGACGATGAGCTCATCCTCGACGATAGTCCACTCCTTGCGATAGGGCCCGTCCTTATCCGTCGTCTTCTCCCTCTTGAGCTTGGCGCCACCCAGCGCGCATTCGCCATCGACGCTGCCGCCTCCCAGGTCACCGGACGAGCCGCTATGGTGACCGAGCACCTGACCCAGCAACCGCGCAGAGGGGTGCATCGCGCCGCATGCCGAGGGATAGTTCGACATGCTGCTGCCGCCGCTGGCGCCGGCGCTGCAAGTGGAGCACGCAGGAGAGCCACTCCGCGGCACTCCCGGCGGCATCGGCGTGCCCAACGACGTCCGCGGTGCGCAAATGACTCCGGCTGGGTCGGCTGGGTCGGCTGGGTCGGACGCGATGGCTCCAGCGTCCGTGACCATCGTGGAGCGATACATCTCTATGCCATCGACTCGACTGTCGTGGGCAGCCATCCACGGCGCGCCAGGTGGGTACTCAAGGCCACCGCCTCCTGAGCCCGCCGTGTGGTACGTTGGCCGCTGAAGGGCACCGTGGGGGTCGGGGAGTCGGTAGCGCTGGTACGGTGGGGTGGCGGCGGGCTGGGGGGAGGGCGGCAGCGTCGTCTGCTCTCTGTGTCTCTCGAGGAAGCGCAGCACATCGGGCGGGAGCAACTCGCGCCCCTCGCCCGACCCCCCCGGCGACGCCTCGAGGACTGGCGAGAGGCCGAGCTGCGCCTTTTCGAGCGCGAGCGACGTGAGTCGGGGAGAGGTGACGCCGGCGCTCGCTGCCACGACTTCGCCGCAAAAGTCGACGTCATCGAAGAGCCCTTCGTACATGCAGAGCTGCTCGGAGAGGTGAAGAGCCGAGCTCTGCTCCGCGCCCATTAGCGCGTCGTGCTGGGCGTCGCCCATGGACGCGTCGTGCTGGGCGTCGCCCATGGACGCGTCGTGCTGGTCGGCGAACCCGTCCGAGCACGAGCGTCCAAAGGCCCCGAGAAGCTCGGAGAAGGCCCGAGATGAAACGAGATGGTCCGAGCTCGTCCGAGATGAAACGAGATAGTCCGAGTTCGTCCGAGATGGTCCGAGATGGTCCGAGATGGTCCGAGATGGTCCGAGATGGTCCGAGATGGTCCGAGATGGTCCGAGATGGTCCGAGCTCGAGCGTCCTAAGGCCTGCGGGCCGAGCGCGGCCGCCGGAAGCAGCGGCACTGCCGGAGGCATCCTTTTCGGACGTGAGGAGGTGCCCAGCACAGCGCCAGCCGCGGCCGAGCCCGCGCTCACGGCGTGAGAGCAGGCGCCGTGGTGGGCGCCAAGCACGGCGCCCAGCACAGCGCCGGGAGCTGGAGGCGGCGTGATTCGCGACGTTGGGTCGCCGCCAGCGCGCTCGCGGACTGGCAGAGACGCGTGTTGTCCGATCGCGGGTACACCGGATACGCCGGTGTACCGGTATGCGACATCTTCGTACTCGTACGGAGGGCGCGGCGCGTGGTAGCTCGCGTGGTAGCTCGAGTGGTAGCTCGAGTGGTAGCTCGCGTGGTGAGGTGCATCCTGGGGAGCTTGTTGGTGGGCGTGGTACTGCGCGTGGTAGTGGTGCGCAGACGGCGCGTGCGGCGTCAGCGGCGGCGGCGCGTGCGGATGCGGCGTCAGCGTCAGCGGCGCGTGCGGATGCGGCGCGTGCGGCGGACCGTACAGCGCCGCCGGCGGCGGCGGGTGCGGCGTCGGTTGCGTGTGGCGGTGCGCACGTGCGCGCTTCGGCAGATCGCAATCTCGCCGCTTCGGCAGGGCGGCCGGTGCGGCCGAGGGCGGCTCCTCGGGCTTGAATTGGTCCTGGAGCGCGCCCAGGATGGAGTTCAGCGTGCCGTCGTCCACTTCGGCGCGCTGCCGTTCCTTGGCCACGAGGGCCTCGAGCTGCCTCAGCTGCGGGTCGCATGCCGTACCGGTACCGTGGTCCGTGCTGCCTCGGTTGAGTGCGGGCGGCGCCGGGATGCCCTCGCCGCGCGCCTCAACCTCGGAGGTCATGCGTGCGAGCAGGTCGGCGAGGTCCGACTTCTCACGCGCGAGCGCGCGCGTGAGTTCCCACACATCCAGCCGGTCGTGGCTCAGCTGCGAGCTGCTGCTCGAGCGCTTGGACATCCGCGGCCAGGTGCCCGAGTTGCGATGATGCCCGTCGCCCTGACCAGGGCCACGCGGCTGATCCTCGCCGAGCTCCGAGCAGTCAGATGCCTCGGAGATGGAGCGCTTCACGCGATTCGATGAGCCCGTGCGCGAGAGGCCGCCAGACTCGGAGACACTCGCCTCCGACTCAGTGTCCGAGGGGCCTGGCGTCGAGGAGCCGCCACGAGCCGGCCACGGCGCACGCGTGTAAACGCTGCGCTGCTGCCCGCGATGCTGCCACGTGTTTGCTCGGCGGTGCCGTTCATCGCACACCGCGGGCGGCACGGCGTGTGAAAGCATGTGCGCACTGTGCGAGCGGCTCAGGTTGTTCGCAGCTGGTTCTCCCGTGGGCACTGACACGTTCAGCGCGGCTTCAGGGACGCCACTCGCGCCTTCTGGCGGCTTGCTGACCTCCTGGCCCATTTTTGCAGCCGCTCAGCGCCGGCCACAACTGGCCCTCGGATATCACCACCGTCGTGAAAGGGCCCGTCGTCTGAGCACTCCTCGTTAGCATAAAGCACGAATTGCGACTTCGGCCACGAACTCTCGATCTCCCAAGTTACCAGAAGGGGCTCGAGAGAACGGGATCCGAAAAGTGCCTTCCTGTATACAGCGAAAGGTGCGATTGTCAAAGTGCGCGCTCGCGCTCGCGGTCATTCATCGTCGGCAGATCATATGGTTCCCTTCGTTGGCCTGCCGCCGCCTCTCGCGGCGCTGGTCGTCGGCCTCGCGTCGGCTGCCATCGGGCTGCTCGTGGGCACTCTACGATCGGATGCCGCGTCCGCAACCGCCGTGCCGCTGCTCGTCAACGTCTCCGAGGTCAACGTCAAGCAGCTCCGTATGGCGGCCTCCTCACTCGGAGTGTTCCGGCTTGCCGCCGACAGCGTCGACGTGGAAGCGGCACTCGAAGCATCTCGCAGCTTCTTCGCGCTTCCTGAGGCGGTTAAGCGGAGCGCAAAGAGTGCCACCGGCGTCGGTGGCTTCAAGCGCGGCTACATTCCGCTCGCAGGCGAGAGTGGCCTTCGTGATTACGTGGAGCTCAAAGAAGGTTTTTGCTATGGCGCGGAGCCCGATGGCAGCGAATCGACCGCGACGTCATCGAATGCGACGACCGAATCGAACGGGCTGAAGCTGTTGCTCTCGCCCAATGCGTGGCCCGACGAGCATGAGCATGCGCTCGGCCCCGCGTGGGTGCCCACCATGCTACGACACCTGCAAGCGTGCGAGGCGCTCTCTAACCAGCTGCTGCGGGCGCTCTCTGTTGCAATGGGGCATGAGGCGGGCTTCCTCGGTGCGCTCGCGACGGGCGGTGAGCCCATCTCGCTCATGCGCCTCTTCCACTACTTTCCGAACACCACTGCGCCGCACGTGGCGCCGGCTGTTCCTCGCATCGGTTCCTCGCCCCACTCAGACTGGCACCTACTCACGATCGTGGTGCAGGACACGACGGGTGGGCTGCAGGCGCGCCGCCCGGATGCGGCCGAGTGGATCGACGTGCCCGCCGAGCCGGGGGAGATAGTCATCATCCTCGGCGACTATCTCTCGGCGATCTCCAACGGCAGCTTCGTCTCTCCGGTGCATCGCGTGCTGCTGCCGCCGCCGCCCACCGAACGCTTCTCTTTCACCTACTTCCGATACCCGCAGTACGGCGCGCTCGTGCCAGCCGAATCCGCGCGCCGCGCACAGCAGCGCGCACTCCGGAATGCGCGCCGGCGACGGCGCAAGCTGGGCTCGAGAGCGGCGGAGGCGTTCAACACGTTAATACGGGCCACGGAAGGAGTTGGCCTCGAGCAACTCGCAACGACGCCGTTTGGCGATCTGCTGCTCCACAAGTGGCTAGGTGTTGCGGCGAACAAGGTGTGATGTGCACCGGTGCGTGTCGTCGCGCCCGCCGGCCCGATGGTATCGTTATAGGACACCAGCACTGTTACACATAGACACTGTGACCAATATAGCTAGTAGATAGGGTCGGCGACGCAGCCGCACGGAGAAGGGGATGTTCCTACAGGACGGCACACTTGGTGCCACGAGAGGCCTTCTTCCTCTTGGACTTCAGCTCGGCTTCCGCCGACTTGCGGATCTCTCGCACCAGCTCATAGAAGCAATCCTCGCACCGGATCCGCGTTTTAGCCGAGGTCTCCATCCATGGGCAGCCATAGCAAGCAGCCAGCTCCTTGCCCTCTGCCTGCGATACCTGGCGCTCCTCCCCAAGGTCCGACTTGTTGCCGACGATTACCATGGGCACCTTGTCAGCGTCTTTGACCCTGAGAATCTGCTCACGGAAGGTGGCTATCTCCTCAAAGCTGCCCTTATTGGCTATGCTATACACGCATAAGAAGCCCTGCCCGCTCCTCATGTACTGGTCGCGCATCGCCGAGTACTCCTCCTGGCCCGCAGTATCGAGGATGTCAAGCAGGCACGTCTCCTCGTCAACCGTCACCTGCTTCCGGTACGAGTCCTCAATGGTCGGATCGTACTCGTCCACGAACTGATTCTGGATGAGCTGAATCGTGAGCGCCGACTTGCCCACGCCACCGCCACCGACGACCACGAGCTTGTACTCGGTCATCGCGCTCGCGCGCAGTGGTCAGCTGCTTCTCACGCGCGAGGCGGGGACCACTGAAAAACTTGCCCTGAGGTGCTCGCAATCTGGAGTCTCTTGAAGGCACGACCTTTTTGTGAGTTGGTGCCTTCTCGGGGGCCCAAGAAGTGCGGACGTTCCGCCGGCTCAGCTGTTTCACAGCCTTTGGTTTCACACGCAGGGAGCAGGAGTGAGTGAGTGAGTTATTGAGACACAGACACACCGTGGAACAATACGGGGTACGGGTCGAGATATCCACTAAGACACATAGGATATCCCATAGAAGCACACGCAGCTCCCTCACTCACTCACTCACTCACTCGGAGCAGGAGGTTCCCCATGTTTCTGAGCGCCTTCATGGTCGTTGGTGCGCCACCGCCGCGCGCGGTCGTCGTCGGCGGTGGCGTCGGCGGGTTGTACGCGGCGGCCAAGCTGGCGCGGGAGGGCGTGGCTGTGACGCTCCTTGAGAAGAACTCGCGTGCGGCCGCGGGTGGGCGTTTGGCGTGTGAGTGCGTCACTGCAGCCAATGGCCGCGCCTACCGTTTTGAGACGGGCCCGAGCCTGCTGCTGCTGCCGAGCATCTATCGAGATGCATTTGCATCGCTCGGCGTGGATCCAGATGCACACCTCGACCTCGCACGGTGCAACCCGAGCTACGCTGTGCACTTCAATGATGGCGGTCCAACACCACTGGAGATTGGCGGCGATGCCGCCTGCGAGGCGACGCTGCGCACGAAGATGGACGCCGTCGAACCTGGCGCGTACGACACGTACTGCCATTATCTCGGTGGCGCCCGCGCCAACCTTGCGAGTGGTCTGCCGATCTTCATCAAGGAGATGTTCGACGGTGCATCGCTTGCGACACTGCCTCGCTTCCTACAGAGCGCGCTGCTCGGCACCGGCGCGAAGGCGAGCCCGCTGCGAGACTGGCCCCTTCGATCGCATGGTGGTCAGCTTGCTGACCTCTTTAAGGCCGCGCGCCACCGCGAGCTAGCTGCTTTCCAGGACCTATACGTCGGGCTTGCGCCCGAGCGTGCGCCTGCCGTCTTCTCGTTGCTCCAGGCGATCGAACTTCCGAGCGCAGGTGACTCGGACAGCGGCGTCTTCTACCCGCGAGGTGGTTGGGGAACGGTGCGTGACGCACTGCTCGCAGCCGTCGAGGCGAATGGCGTCCAGGTCCGCTGGAACACCCGCGTCGAAGAGATCGTCGTCAGAGATGGCGCAGTGCAAGGCGTGCGCGTGGTGGCAGCGGCGGCGGCACGTGGCAGCAGAGGCGTGGACACGGCGGTTCGAGGCGGCGACCCGTGCGTCGAATTTTGCGTAGGTGCGGGCGCAGTCACAGCTAGCCCGATGTCGACACCAGCAGTGCCTGGGTCGCAACTGGAGTCGCAACTGCTCGATGCTGACTGTGTCATCGTCAATGCTGACCTCGCTGCGGCAGAGCCTCTGCTTCTACCGCCCGCCCTGCGGCGCTCCGAGTATGCGGAGCAGTCCGAGATGACGTCGACCGAGCGACTAGCTACGATCGGGCGCACGGTGCAGCGGGCGGCCACCGCGGTGGCAGTGGCGCTCAAGACGGCAATGGGTGCGGCGGTTCCCCACGGCGCCGAGGTGGCGGAGACGATGGCACCGCCGCCGACGACAGCGACAGAAGGGCTCCTCCGCGCGGGGGGATGGCGCTACTCGTCGTCCACCGTCTCGTTTTACTGGTGCCTCGATCGACGCTACGCGGAGCTGCGGCATCATAATGTGTTCCTGGCGCCGGCCGATGCGTGGAGAGGTCTCTTCGACGCTGCGGAGTATGCTCGCTGGGACGAGCGGCTCGCCTCGGCGCCGCTTCACTTTTACGTGCATGCCCCTGCGAGAACGGACCCTTCGTGTTGCGAGCTGCCCACGGACGACGCCGTCATGGTCCTCGTGCCCGTACCTCCCCTCGATGAGCGCATGAGTGCGGCCGACGTAAGCGCGGCGACCGAGCGCATGGTAGCCCGCGCGCGCGACGCGGTGATACAAACCTTCGAGAGCGCTGGTATGGAGGGCTTCGGAGCGACGATCGTGGACGAGCGCGTGCGCACCCCCCCTGGCTGGCGAGACGCCTATGGGCTGCGGCGCGGCTCGGTCTTTGGGCTCTCGCACAACCTCGAGCAGCTCGCGCTCGCTCGCCCGGCACGACGCCATAAGGGTGTGCGTGGTCTGCACTGGGTGGGTGCAAACACGCGGCCCGGCAACGGTGTGCCGCTCGTCCTCATCGGTGCCATGAAGACTGCGGAGGAGGCGCTGCTCGATCTCGGCATAGGACATCGTTGATTTCAGATGTGTACATGATCCATTTTATACTACGAAGATAAATAAAATATATAATAAATGAATGGGTTTCCCTCGCACCCATGTCGCACGCACACCTCGCCCCCGGTCAGGCGTCAACGCTCAACGGGGCCACAGGGGACAGTCCAGGGGACAGTCCAGCTCGCTCCGCTCAGCCTAGTGCTTAAGCGTTCCGAGACACGACACGACCAACCGCCGCCGGCGCCGCCCCGACGACCGCGCACCACCTCTGCACACAATACCCCATGCACATCACAAGCGCAACAAATGCATCGGATGGCTACACTATGCGCACGCACTCGACTAGTCTGGATCACATGCAGTCCGGCGCCGTGCACCATTCCGCCGCGTTCGGGCCGTAGACTGCGGCCATGAGTCGCTCCATGTAGTGGCCGGCCTCGGGCGAGACGCCACCCGCCTCAAGTTGCGCCTTGAGCCCGACGTAGAAGCCGAGGGGTTTGGCCATGATGTTGCCACTCCATGTACGCGCGAAGCCTCCTTTGCAGATAGGCACGCCCGCGAGCGTGCGTACGGGTATGCCCTGATGACGCTCCGCCCAAGCCCAGAGCGGGCGCACGTCTGCTGGCACCTGGCGGGTCTCCCCTTTGTCATAGACCTTGAGGTAGAAGTCGAGGCACGAGTGAGCGGGGCCGTCAGCGTTGGAGCCGTAGCACGAGGCGTTCGCATGCCCGAATCGGAAGGAGCCCGCAAAGTGCAAGTTGGTCGCGCCGGCACGCGAGACGCGCAGCTCCGGGCTAGTTGGAGGCACGCCCGAGGCGAGCATCACCGGAGTCCTCTCGGCTTCGCCACCCGTGGTCGTCGACGCGTAGAGCCACGGGAAGGAGAGCAGCTCCTGGGAAGCGTTGAAACCGTCGGGTCGCATGACGCGGCAGTCGAAGCTCGGGCGCTCCTTCCAGTCATCCGAAAGCCGAATGGCGCGCGCGAGGGCGTCGTCGCGGTGGTGGCTGTCGATGGGCACGGGCACAAAGAGCACCTCACGCGCAAAGTTCGCTCCGACCCAATGGCGCGTCACGTGCTCGAGAAAGGAGTGCTGCTCTCTCCCCACGTTGGGCAGTTGGACACACTCGAAGGCGGGAGCCTTCTCATCATTCCACCAATAGGCCGACGGTGCGCCACCCGACGGTATCGTCTCCTTCTCGTCCTTTTGCCAGCCCAGCGCGCCCTGCATCCACCGGAAAAAGGTGGAGAAGACATTGGGCTGCTGGCTTGCAAGTAGTTGCGTCCCGCGAGATCGTCCCATGAGCGCCTCATTCACGCTGTCCGATGCGCGGATGGCGGCACAGCTCACCTGCTTAGTGTACACGTAGATACGATCGCAGCGGACGTGCCCGAGCGCGTCGGCCAGCTCGGTGAGGCTGTCGTACACGGCGAAGACAGCCTCACACTCACTCGAGGCCAGTACGTGCGACGACTCAGACTCGGGGGGCAGCGGCGCGTCGGGCTCCTCGTCGTGCGTGTACGCCACGAGTGGGCCCTGCCCAAGGTTGGGCACGCCGCTGGGCAGCCTGGGCGCGTCGTAGCGATGCCACAGATCGCTCCGATGCTGTGCCGCTGCCTTCTCGCCCGCATCGTGGAAGTTTGCGGAGCCCTCGGGCACCCACTGCTGCTTCCGGGGCTGCTGGCGGGTGAGTAGAATGGCCTCGTTGATGTCGTTGTGGGCGAGCCGCCACGACACGTTGGTCACAAGCGCGGGAAGCTCGAGGAGCAGCTGGCGCGCGATCGTATGGTTCCACAGCCCGACCATGCTCATGTGCGCTCGGAAGACGTCCTCGTGGCTCACGTTCCCGCGATACTCGGTCCAGCTGTGCCGGACCATGCGGCCGGCCGGCGTGTTGATCGTGAGGAAATCGGCCTCTCCGACGACATGCCGGTACTGCGTGCGAGTGGGACCGTTCCACTCGACGAGCCAGTTGAGGCACGACTGCTCGGCCAGGCGCACCGTCGCCATGTCGGGGATGCACACGCCCGTGAGCGGCGCCCTCCACCAATCCTCGAGGAGCTCCGGCAGCTTCGGGTGCTCCGCGTTGAACAGGAGCACGCCGCCATTGAAGTGGCAGTCGGGGCACATGTCCTCGAGGATCCCTGGGATCGTGGCTTCGACTGAGGCGGCCATGGCGAGCTGGGGCAGGCTTGTCATCGCGCCAGTGGACTCGTCTTGGGCTTGAGCAGAGAGCGCGAGAGACGCGAATGGACCAGAGGGCACCCGGTCGGACCTGAGAAAGAGTGGAAGTGCATCGATGGCGGCGGCGTAGTCCACGTCGGGCTCCGAGAGGAAGGCATCGGGATCGATCCACGCAATGTATTTGCACCCCTGGAGATCGGGCCGCCTGAGTGCCTCCTGGACGATTTGAATCTTGTACCAGGCGAGCAGTCGGCCTCCGAGCGCCACGCCGTTTTCGTCCGCATCAGGAGACGCGACGAGCGTCAGCCTCACATCGCTCGCGTGGCGCACGACCTGCTGGTTGATGAGCGCTGCCTGCACGGTGATCGGCAAGTTGAGCGGGTCTGAGCTTGCGTCCGAAGTATCCCACAGGCCGTTCGGCAGCAAGCTGCTGTTAGCACGCGTGGCGAGCAGGTCCGCATACGAGTGAAGCCAGGCCACCGTGTACTTGTCGCACGACGAGATGATGCGGAGCTTGCACGTGGCTTTGGGAACCGGTGGCGGAAGAGCGTCGTCATATTGCGGTGAAGGGTCCACCTGGACAGTCTGTGGCGCACCTTTGGATCCCGGTGACGTCGATGCGTGGTGCGGTAGCGGGTCCACCTCGTGCGCTTGCTGTGTGCCTTTGGGATCCGGTAGCGGAAAAGCGGCTTGCGGTAAAGGGGATGCGGACGGTTGTAAGATACTCACTTCTCGCACATCTCGCGCAACAATGTCAGCCAACAGCGTGAGGAAAGCGAGTCGCAGCATGAAGGCCCAGGGACCCATAAAAGGAAAGTCAAGAGGGTGTGGAATCAAAATATTATGGACAAACCTGATACATGTAGAAGGCATGCCAGCAAAGCTCTGTGTCTCAGAAGTAAGCTCTATTCCTCGGTCTTGCGACACATCTGTTTTCCACACGAAACGTTGGAAAACGTCCAAAAACGTCTTTTTGTGACCGATCCGCCGATGCCGCACGGCAACTTCGCTGATGTGTACACCCAGCGCACCCAGCGCACGCATCGTGTGGTTAAGCAGGCACCAGTGCCGCCACTGGGCACATGCTATGGCGGTCCCTTCTCTCCGCGGTGGCCCCCCGCCGACGAGACCCTTGACACGGACGCCGATCGCCAAGCCACACTCGCAAAGCGTTACGCTGTCGGCAGAACCGCTGAGGAGTACACGGAGTTGATGGCCAAAGCAGAAGCTATCGCTGCAGCTACCATCGCCGCATTTGAGGTAAAGGAGCGGGCGGAACGCGAGCAGAAAGAAGCGTGGGCACGGCAGGCGGAGCTTTCCCAGGCCTTGGAACGCCGCTATGCAGGCGGCGACGCACCAGTCGAAGAAGACGAAGATTCCGACATCCTCGATTACTGGCCTGGCAGCGACCCAGAGGACACGCTAACGCCTGCCCCAGAGGACGCCGCATGATGAACTGTTGCGGCCGGATTCTGTCAGTGTGACTATCGGTGGTCTGGCGTGCCATTGTGCTTTGGAAGCGCATCGTGTGCGGTATCCATACCAGTAATACAAGGTCGAGTGAGTGCACTGAGCGAGAAAATATCTACTAATGCGGTCCATGTCGTGCATTTCAGCAGGCTAGTGCTCATGTGATGCGCTAGATAGCACATGTCTGGTTCCATAGCCCGTGGCGAACACTAGAAGTAGAACACTGAACACTACTCACTAGCACGGAAAATAGCCCTGCCCATGAGGCGAGGCCGCGCGATTGCCAAAACACCACGGGACGTCAAGCGAAATATAGGGCGGCACGCGCCCTAGCCGCGCTGCGATGAGCTCGAGAAGCAGACGGCCCATGTTGGAGGTGAACTTGGTGACGAGCGCATCGCATGATTGTGAGAGGCCGTACAGATCGACGAGAAAGGTTTCGAGCATTGCCCACGCCAGTGTCGCGTTGCGCACCATGACATGTTCAACCATCTTCCGCTCTCTCAGGATGGCGTCGCCCTGCAGACGCTCGGGCGGCGTGAGGGTGGTCACGTGCATGCCGCGTGCGCCTAGCAGGCTCGTAAACTCGGCGAGAGAGATTGCGGAGTCGCTCGCCGCCACGACTCGTGTGATGCCGTAGCGGTCGCGCAGCTTCACGACCGCATCCACGTACTCCTGCACCGGTCCACAGCGCCGACCCGTGTGGAAGGCGTTGGTGCCGCACGAGTCGCCAAAGCGAAGCTGCGCGGCAATACATGGGCCGCCGAGCCGGAGGTGTGCCGTCGGCGACGCCAAAGGCGAGAGGTCTGGCCGCAGCAGGGCGAGGGCCGCGGCGCCAACCTGGAAGAGCGAATGGCGCCGCCGAGCCTGACCGCTCATATCCATACGAGGTGCGTGCCGAAAGTCGCAGCTGGATTCCGCAACCCCGGTCACACACCCAAGAAGAGCTAATTGGCAAGGCGCCAAAGACGCGTTCGTCCCGTTCCATCGAGCACGGCGATCGATGGAGAAGGCCTGCCGGACCATCGGCACCTCTGCAATCCGATGATGGATGGCTTCCTTGCGCACGTAGTGGTGCAAAAGTGGCACGAGCCGGAGGCCCTTGCCTCGGGCCGCAAAGACACCGTGTATCGCGTGGTGTATGTAGCTCGCATAACCAGCCCGAAGGTGGTCAATCATGGCACATGGCCGATCGCCTGCGTCTACCTCGCGCCAGGATGGGCAGGGTACGTGAAGCGATGCTAGCGATGGCAAGTATTCAGGTGTGGGTGGGGCGTCACGCATGCAATTTGACGCGTTGAACATCGCCATGACGATGGGTGCTGTTCGAAGAAAGCGAGTGACCTCCTGTGCTGCGACACCGTGTGCACGGCCCAGTAGACTGCGCTTTTGAGTGTACAATCAGACACTCACGCCGCGCACGGAATCCGGCCTGAAGGGCCAACTCGACGCGACCCGAAGCACGCGGACCACAAGGGCCGCCAGGCGCGTTGGCATTTCACGCGTGTGAAACTGACTTGCATGCATGGGTGCTGCCGTTCATTTAACTGCTCAGCGACATGAATGATGAACACCGAATCAAGCGACTCATGCAAACATATTCCTCGAATTCACCCGGCGCACACCGCCTCGATGTCGGCGGGGCAGCCGCCGGCACACTTTGATGGAGTGGAAGAAGAGGGACGACAAAAGCAAAAGAGGGCATCGCACGCGCAAGGCATGAATGCGCGGGGCACTTTCCCGCACACACATGCGAGAAGAGACATGTGCAGAAGTGCACAGCTCTCGCCATCGCCGGAGCGCGCTGCCATCGCGGTTGCGCTGCGTCCCAAATCCAAATCAGTTCTGCGAGAGCGCACGACAGGTCCGTAACGTCGCGTCAGAAGAGGCTGGGGCATCGGTAGAGCATGGCGAGATGGGAGGGGATCGTGCGAGATGCTCAAGGCGGAGTGTTGGCTCACCAGCGCGTAGCCGCTAATGAAGAGGGCAAAGAAGGCAGCCAGACCACCAAAGATGGCCGTCGACTTCTGCGACTCCGTCCACGTGTTGGTGCCAAAGCCGTACTTCTGGTTGTCCTCGAAGCCGGCGATCTCGATCGTCTCCGCAGCGAAGAAGGCCTTGGGCGACTTGCAGTTCGGGCAAGACCAGGAATCGGGCACGAGCTCGAAGGGCGTCCTCTTGGGGATCCCCGGCGCACCCTCCTCCCACTTGTATTTGTAGCCGCAAGTGTTGCACTTGGCGTTGCCCGTCGCCTTTTGGATGAACTTCTCGGCCGCCCGCAACCGCGCAATCTCTTTCTCCCTCTCCGTCAGCTCACGCTCCTCCCCCATGATCGCCGTTGCCGTTGAGTCACTCATGTCGTCTGCATCTCCGAACGTAAAGACGACCTCCTCCTCCTTGGCGTGCACGGCCGCCCGGCGGAGTGCAGTGCCATGCCGAGCAAGTGGCACAGCCGATTGCCACGCGCTCACGGCGCCCGCCAACAGCGGCAGCAGTGCGGCGAAGCGCATGGTTCTCGTTTCGGAGATTAACGAAAAGTTCCAAGTAAAGTCTCGTATATTTCAAGGTCTTTATTTCTAGTTCAAGTTCAAGTTCAAGTTCTGTTCTCTTCGATTGTACTCTGAGGGCACGCACAGGCTAGCACCCTGTGGCGTGTCTCCTCCCCGTCTCCTTCCCTCTCGTGCTCTTTCCGTTGTGTCCCACGTCAACAATCTCTCACCACCACTGCAAGCCTCGAGAGCACATTCGATAGGCTTCCTTTAGGTTGTCTGTTGTTTATGCTGTTTATGTAGTAACTTGAAGTTGAACTTGAACTCCTCCTATATGGAAGCGAAACGAAAAGACTTTTCATGTGCCGTATTAAGCGCTCGTAAACGACGAAAAGTGCAATTGCGAATTGGAAAACGAAAAGTGAGTTAGTTCTAAGTTCAAGCTCGAGAGCAGTGATTCGATAGGCTTCCGCTAGAGTGTCTGTTGTTTATGTAGTGACTTGAACTTGAACTTCGACGAACACCCAAAACGGCGTTTCGGAATAGTCGAGGCGGAGACGGCGACTGCGCGTGTACACACGTGAACATGCCTCGGCCCCCTCAGCTCTCAATGAGCGCTCTCATACCGGAAGCCCTCTTGCATCATTGCGCCGTCTATGCCAAGCACCTGCCCGGTGATGTAACCGGCGGCGGGCATCGCCAGGAATGCGACCACGCAGGCAACCTCATGGGGCTCGCCGACGCGGCCCAGCGGCGTGACGCGCTTCACGGCGGCGTGGAAGCTGCTGTCTCGCAAGAAGGGCTCCGTCAGCGGCGTTGAGATGAACCAGGGCGCAACGGCGTTGACTCGAACGCCGTCGGGACCCCACTCGCACGCGAGGTAGCGCGTCATCTGCTCGAGAGCCGCCTTGGTCATCTGCGAGGCCGATGCACACCCGGGCCAGCACGGGGCGCGGCCGATGAGCGAAATGGAGCGACGTGGCCCTGCGGTTCGGGTCTGCACGCAAGCGTTCGAGTGGCTCTTGGCGTACCGCATACGGCGCACCCGTGTTGTCGACCATTGAGCCGGAAACGGAAGAGACGTTGACCACGCTGCCCTTGCGCTTCTTGAGCGCGGCGTAGCACTGCCGAGTGAGGTGGAAGGCGGACGATTGGTTCGTCGTGTGGACGAGATCATACTCCGCGTCTGTATACTCATGCGAGGCGCTGGTGCGCCGTAGGTTGGTGCCCACATTGTTGACGAGGATGTCGAGATTGCCTGAGTAGCGGCGAGCGATGAGGGCGAGCAGCTTCTGCCGCCCCTCCGCCGTCGCAACGTCCGCCTGCACAGCGACGCAGCGCGGCTCTGAACTCACGAGCGCGGCTAGTGGGGTCAGGTCGCGAGCGCATGTGAGCACCTCGCAGCCGTGTTTGAGCAGCTCCTCTACGATCGCACGACCCAATCCCTTGGATCCGCCCGTCACGAGGGCGACCTTACCACTTAGGGACCACTCGACCGCCGGCGGAGCTTTCCAGTCCGGCGGCGCTCCTGCAGCCAATCCATCCGAACGTGGCAGTCCGGAATAAAGAAGCTCTGCTCCCTCAACGTCGTCTGGCGCTGCGAAGCCCACGGCGAGGCAGCTCTGACAGCGAAGGCGCAGCCGTCCGCATGTCCTTCGCCAGGTGAGCAAGGCAAGGAACAGCACCGCTGCAGCTAGCACACCGCCGATGAGGAGTGCCATGAGGTCGGCCTTGCCGATCAGACCGTCGGGCGATCGAAGAGCCTCGTAGGCGGTGAGAAGGTCGGACCTGAAGACGCCGTTGTTGATTGGTGGCGGCGAGGGCGCCGCAGGCGGTGACGCCGTCAGCACCTTCGTGCTGCTCTCCAGTACAGGTAGGGGCGGCGAGGGCGCAGGCGGTGACGCCGTCAGCACCTCCGTGCTGCTTTCCAGTACAGGTACGGGCGGCGAGGGTGCAGGCGGTGACGCCGTCAGCATCTCCGTGCTCTCCAGTACAGCGGCCATCGGAGGGACCAAAGGGCTCGACTTTTCACATGCAACTGCTTCGCATTTATCGACTTTCGCGATGATGCATGAACCCGGAGCGCCAGTTCCAGCGCATGGCCGCGTGCCGTTAATGTTCAGCTGTATCGAACAACGCGTCATTTCATGAGTTTTTTTTCTTCGGGTCCTTCGATCGAGTAGCTGTCCGCGCGACGGAAGCGGTGCTGGACGTGCGCGCAATCTGCAGGGAGTCATGAACACGCGGCAGGGTGTCCTAGTGACCCTCTTCGGGGCCAGCTTGTTTATGAATTTCGCGGCCAACATCTGGACTATGTGGTCAGTTTTGACGGCGTCACTCTTCATGCTCATGGTGACTGACTTCATGTTCTTTGCGGTGCGCGCCAGCCCCGCTTCGCCCTCGCGGTTCTGCGTGGACCGCAGCTTGCGTGTATTTGCGGGTGCTGCCACGTAGACACGCCGCTTGTGGGAGTTGGGCCAAGAGGCCAGACGCGTTGTCCCGCCGCACTCCACTGCCTCTCTGATGCGCAAGAGCTGGCGGTGGTTGGTCGCGAATGCCGCTCACCGGGGGAGGTCGCACCTCTGTATGCTTGCTGTGCGAGCTGCCGCACCAGCTCCCTGTGGCTCACTCCTGCGCCCTCGCTCGTGTGCGCGCAGGACAATGAGTTCTGGCCATGATGGCCTGTCGGCATGGATGGCCTGTCGGCATGGGCCGCACTCACATGTATTGTACGCGCTTGGGACGAGATGACAAGCCCGGGGGCGATTGACGGGCGTGCCGTCTCCGGGACGCGCAGCGCACCGCCGCCTCGCGTTCAATGCATGTAAGCATACGCCGATCCGATCGGGTCGGTCCCTGCTCTCGTCTGCATCCTCTACAGCAGGTCCATGTGCGCCCATGTTCCTCAGGCGTACGGCATTTAGTCTGCATCCCCAGATCCGGGGATCCGGAGTCACCATAGGCATTACGATCGCCCACACGACGTACTACGTCGTGGAAGAGAGGAAGACTCTCATTTATCACAAGTTTTAGTTGCACAAGTAGTCGTAAAACACACACAAGTACATGTACCCAAACGAGCGTTATAGAGTGCTCTACATGTGAAACCTTAATCGTACATCGATGCGCTGAAACGAGCGGCTTGACGAAACTATAATGCGCAAAGGGAGATACACAATTTCGTCACACAATCTGCAATGAAGTTGGGCAAACTCTGCGTCTATCCGTGTGCGCTAGTGGTGGCGTTGATCGCAAGTCTTGTTGGATTCTGCTCACAAGCGCACATTCCCGAGGGCCGCGCATTTGCCACAATCATACCCCTCGCAAATGGCTACTTGCCGGCGACCATCGTGGGTGATGATTGGTGGGAGGAGCGTTCGCCAACGCCACGAGTGCCGGCAGACCTCAAGCCCGCCGCGCGCCCAAGCGGGGAGAAATTTCTTTCATTGCGCGGGACCAAAGACTCCTTTCCCATGCTCGGCCTCGGTCTTTGCTGCCGAGCTACCGCGTACGATTTCCACTCGGTGAGCCGTTCGGTCTTGTGGTACCTCCTCAAAGGCGGTCGCCACCTCGATGCGGCGTACCTTTACATGAACAACGAGGCCATCGGCCATGCAATCGCGGCAGCCGCTGAGCGCGGTGTGCAGCGCTCCGAGCTCTTCGTCACGTCTAAACTCGGCCCGCGCTTTTATTCGGGCAACGAGGTCGACGTGGAGGTGCGTACCATGCTGAAGCAGCTGGGCCTGGACTATTTGGACCTGGTGCTGCTGCACCATCCGGAGGGCTTCGGGCCGCTCGGGCGCTGCCGCAACGGCACGGCGGTCGAGTGCCGAGTGAATGCATGGACCAAGCTCTCCGCGCTGCGAGACGCCGGGCTCGTTCGCAATATCGGTGTGTCCAATTTTGGAATCTCGCAGATCGAGGAGCTCGAAAAGCTCGGCCTGGCGCCAGTGAGCGTGAACCAAATCCAGTACAACCCGTGGGCGCCTGATTGGCAGCAGGAGGTCGTCGATTACTGCCAGAAGCACAGCATCGCCATCACCGCATGGTCCCCCTTCCAGGTGGGCCCTCGAACCCGCATGCAACCTGGACCATCTTGAGCCCGCATGCAACCTGCGAAACTGGACCATGTTGAGCCCGCCGCATGCAAGCTGGACCATATTGAGCCCGCATGCAACCTGGACCATCTTGAGCCCGCATGCAACCCGGACCATCTTGAGCCCGCATGCCCGACTATTGTGCCACCACCTCACGACCGAAAGCGCGTTCGCCTCGCGTCACTACAGGGCACGATGATGCAGCACGCGAGCATGTTCACCGTCGAGTCGCTGCAGCAGATCGCGCGTTCGAGCGGCAAAACGGTGGCGCAGGTAGTGCTGCGCTGGGCCGTGCAGAAGGGTGTTGTGGCCATCCCGGGTACGAGCAACCCGGCTCATATGGACGAGAACCTCGCGGGCGTCTACTCTTTTGCACTCTCGACGGAGCAGATGGGTATCATCGACGCCGTGCGCTCCGACCCGAAGGCCAAGGGCTTCACGGCGATGGGCTTTGAGAAGAATGAGAGCTAAAGGGCGATGGGTGGGTCCTGGGAGCTCGGACGTGGGTCGTGCGGGTGAGCTCAAGCGTCAGGGTCCTGGGTGTAGTACCGTACAGTTGCTCTGACCGGACCCCCCCCCACAGTATCTCGTGACGGTGCCTTGCGTAGTTGCGTTGCAAGTTGCATGCATTCGTGTCTCCTTTCTTGCCATTTATGGACCAAGTTCGGTTCCAACGCGAGCGGTTTCGAGATCGACCTTTTAGCGTCGGCGAAGGGAAAGCTGATGTAATCGCGGAAGAGTCACATGTCTAAGGTTGGCGGTACGAACACCATGCCGACTGCACAACTCGGCGACGCCAAAGCGCTGCGCGAGCTTCTGCAGCTCCGTACTGATCTCTTGCAGGCAAAAGTGCCAGGCACGGAGCCTTATGTGGGGCCGGTGTATGAGGTGGCCACGTCCTCCATGGCTCGCTTGTACCAATTGATGGAAAACCCATCGCTGTCTCGGTTCTGCGAGAATCATTTGCGCCTCAACGATCTGCACTACGAGGGCTATGAGCTCACCGAGAAGCGGCTGGAGGACGTTGAGACCCGCAGCGACAACACCGACTTCTACATGGCCGCCAAGGTTGACACACACCTGCACCTCTCGGCTCTCATGACCTCGCCTGAGCTGCTCGCGTATCTGAACGAGATCTACGCACGCGACGGCCACATGCCCTACGACGCCAAGCAGACGATCGGCGAGATGATTCTCGCCGCTGGCTTTGAACCGGGCAAGACCGCCATCGATGACCTCCGTACCCAAAGTACAGCTGACATGTACCGCGACTTTGACGAGTTCAACGCGGCGTTCACCCCGTTCCGCTCTAAGGCGTTGGCGGATCTGCTCTTCAAGCCTCAGATCCTCGGTGGCCGCTACCTCAAGGAGATCATCAGCCGCATGGCTGACAAGGCCCAAAAGAGCAACATCTTTCTCGAGCCGCGTGTGTCCGTGTACGCCCGCAAGTACGGGGAGTGGGCGGAGCTCGGCGACTGGTTCGAAACGGCGAGGCCGTGGCACAAGCACGTGCTCTATGCGATCCAGTTTCCACGC
>PJAB01000754.1:0-21214 GCA_002887195.1 Chrysochromulina parva | reverse complement strand
GTTCAAAGTAGAAGACCCCTCAGGATGGCGATGGGGCATACGTCGGGCGCGCTGCGGTCGCGTAATTTCGCGTCTTCGGCCCGGGGCCTGCGTCCGGACGGCAAAAGCGCCTCGATGAGTGGGTGGAGAGGTGGGTGGGTGAAAAGCAACCGAACGTCCCAGGCTGTCTTGGGTGGTTTGCCTCGCGCACCGGTGCCGTGTGAAGACTAGTGTGTGAATTGAATTGGCTCGGCAAGGTCGAGAAAGTTCCCCACACACACCCCTGCGCTGCCGCCCATGCCACCGCCGCCGCCGCCAGCCTCAGTGCTTCAGCCTTCAGGCAATATCCCGCAGCTGCCAGCCCTTGCACCGTCGATGCAGCGTGTTGCCTCATCCTCGGCCATCGACGGAGCGCTCAAGCGTGCGCCGCCGACAGTGCACAGCTGGTCATCGTGCCCAGCCGCCGCCTTCAAGGTCCGATGCGGGCCAAACTACAAGGCGAACGGCAAGAAGGCGCCATCAGCAGGTGCGCTTTACGAGGTGAGCGCGGTTGACGTCTACCGGAGCCAAATGAAGCTCGCGCACGTAGGTCGGGTGACCGCGCTGCCAGAGGAGCCCGAGCCGCTGCCGCCCGAAGCAGGCCTGCCGACGCACGTGATCATCAATTTCATGGTGCCCAACTACGCTCCGGGTGGGCTGCTCGGCTCCAAGAAGACCAACGGCCCCGGATGGAACCTAGTGCTCTACTGCCGTCCGTCGGAGACGCTGCGTGCCCTCTTTCGACGCGAGGGCAGCAGCATGCCGCCGCCGCCGTCGGTGGATCTGTTGCGACGGTACATGCATCCGTCGGAGGGTGTGCTGCTGCGAGGTACGCGCCTCAAATGCATCTTTGGAGTCGTCGACTTGGAAGGGCCTGCGTTTGGCATGGTGATGAAGCAGATGATCAAGAGCTACAACTTCAAGCCGTTCCTCTCGAAGACGGCGTCCTTTTGCTACTGGGAGCAGGTGCGCTGCCGCCGCCGCCGCCGCCGCCGCCGCCGCCGCCGCCGCCGCCGCAGCCGCCGCCGCCGCCGCCGCTCAAGCGCAACGCCTTCTGCATGACAACTCCCAGCCGTGTGCGTGTGCGAGCTCTGACACGTGCGTGCCGCGTTCTCACTGGTCCCGACTGGCTCGCTGGCTGGCCGTTCCTTTGGGTGCAGGGCTACTTTGAGATCGATGTCGACATTCACACTTGGTCGAGTGCCACGCTCTCCGCCTTCCACACGCTCGTCGAGAAGATTCCACTGATGCTGCTGCGAGGTGGAGTGGTCATCGAGGCCGACGGAGATGCCGAGATGCCCGAGCAGCTGCTCGCGTGTGTCGTGCTGGCGCGAATCGACCCCAAACGAGCGCCCCCCTTTCCGCCCGAGCTCGTAAGCTACCTGGCCGATGACGCTAACCAGCGGGACCCTTTGCCACGCGCCAGTCGCGTGCGGGCGGGCCAGGCAGGCGACCTCATCGCTTCGGATCCCGCCAGCGACATTTGCAGCGCTACCCCTCCGGTCTCGGACGCCGAGGACGCCGACGACCTGCCCCCGTCGCGCTCTGCGATACCCACGAGCTAACGCACTGTGGCGTTTGGGCTGCATGTCGATTGCTTAGGATCTACTGTACACGCGCGCACCACAGTTTCAAGATGGGCGGTAGTCTCTCGCGATACGACGTGATCGGCGCGGCGCCCCGGCATGCGCGGCCGCGGGGCGCGGGCCGAGCAGACGAGGGTCGAGGCCGCCGCGCGCCGGCCCCGATCGTGGTTTCTGGTTACAGGGTAGAAATTAGATCGTGGTGTGTGTATGAGCTCTGTTCACTGTTAGTCAATCCTTACTGTTTCGACTTTCGTTATATACCCTGGTTTATACATCTAGTAAAAAAGTCGGAACGTGACCCGTTATATCGGACTCGATATCGGACACGCGACACGGTCGGGTGTCTCGTGGGCTGCAGCTGCGTGGAGCTGTACACCCGCGACCGAGCAGCCGTACGGTACGCTGTGGAGAACACTCCGCTCTGCGCACTGCGGGCCAGACCGCCACAACTGCTCAACTGGACCTCAAGGGAAGCTCTTCTCTAGACTGACTTCGCGGACACGTTGCGGTCTGCCCGGCTGCATCGCGTCGACCTAGCTGGTATCATCGCGCGAAACGACACGGATCCGTCGCGGTCTGCCCGGCTGCACCGCGTCGACCTCGCTGGTATCCTCGCGCGAAAGGACACGGACCCGTCGCGGTCTGCCCGGCTGAATCGCGTCGACCTCGCTGGTATCCTCAAGATGATGAACACGTAATGTCCGCGTGATGGCCGGATAGATGGCTGCGCTTTTGAGCGGAAAGGCGAGCCCAGAAAACGGCACAAGCTTCGACTTGCGCAGCCCCGCTTTAGCAGGAGGGAATGAAGTGCCTTGGTCGCGGGCAGCATCGATCACGTCGCCAGTGCCGGCGCCAGAAGCTCGACGCTCGACGCTGCTCGCGCCGCGGCCCTCATCGGACGCGCCAACAGCCTCAATGCGGCCCACGTAGAGCAGTGCCACCCCTAGCATGGTCACGACGACAGAGAGGACGAAGAGGCCAACGCGGAGCACACAGAACCCTTGGAGCTCCTGGAAGAACACGGCACCACCGACAATCGAGCAGATCGTAAACAGGGAGGCGAAGGTAGGGACCATCAGCTGTGCCTCGACGTATCGCAACCCCTTGAAGAGGCATACGAGCTGCCCCACCCCGCTGCAGATCACGCCCAGCACGATGGCCCACGAGACCGGCCTCAGATACACTGGGTCGCCGCGACCGAGGGCGGTTGCCAGCAGTGTGAACTGCTTCATCAGGAGTGGTGTCCAGCCCCCCACCACCGAAGCTGTCAGTGGGTACAAGACGGTGACCAGGCGCTGCTCGGCAAGCGAAAGGTAGTCGAGCGGCGATACCATTGGCTTCACAGCGGCCGGCGACGCCTCGCTGCCAGCGCCTAGCGAATCCGGCGCGACCTTTGCGCTGATGCCTGGCGGGCTTGGGGGCGGTGAAGGCAACGGCACCGGCACCATCGACTCGCGCTCGCGTGCGCGGAGCTTCGCGAAGGCTCGATTGATCTTGTTGTCGTAATACCAGAGCAGCGCAACCAGGCTGAGCGTCAAGCTACCGGCACCCGCTGCGTACGCGCGCATGATATCAGTCGACCACCGGTTTTCTATCTCTTGGGCATTCCAGTCGACGGTCACCTTGGGGCCAAAGCTGACTATCATCCCGACGCCGCCGATGATGACAACAATCGCCACGGGCGTCAGATGCCCGATGGGCTCATTATTCAGCCACCACCCGAAGATCATATTTGCAAGCAGGGCGACGGAGCCTGCGGGCTGCACCACCGACTGCGGTGCAAAGTTGAGAGCGACTGCGTCGCCGGCCTGCGACGTCAAGAAGAGGATCAGACCACCCACCCAGAGCGGGATGAAATACATTGGCCGCTGCTTGAGAAGAGGCCTCCTTCGCTCGCGGGTGAGCGCCAGTTTCTGCACGTTGGCTCCGAAGTTGGTCGAGGCCGAGGAGACCACGGAGATGATAATGCCGATGTAAAAGAGGCCGCCTACCTGGGTCTCATAGAGGCTATCTAGACAGAATTCTTCTGCCGCCATGGTGGCATTGGTGGAATCAGCCAAGTCTGACACGGTGGCGTTGGCCACTATGATGGTGCCCATCATGGTTGCGTTCATTGTGATGGGAACGTCTTCCGGTACACAAAACAGGTGTCCTCGCGGCCGGCGGCGACTCCGCCGTGGCCTGGTTCAACTGGAGATGTCTTCTAGCAATCAGCGTCATCAGGAAAAATTCGTCAATGCCAACACACGTGTTAAAGAAAATCTGGGCCTTTCTGATCGTTAGCTGAACGCGTTTGAAAAACGTGGGTTGCGTTTGGGAAGCTATCCGGATATAGGATATATGACACGTCAGGCCCCCTCACGATTTTCGTGATCCCCCGCCCGAGTCGAGCCTAGCCCAACCCGCCGTTTTCGAACAAGCTGTCCTCTGCGCTTGCGATGCCAGTCGAGCTGGTAGCTACAGCTCGTGCGTTGCGGATCTCAAAGGAAGAGTTTGAGAAAGAGAAGCTTTTGGCCCGGCAGCACAACATGACGATCTATGATAGAGAGGAGGCTTTTGGAGCCGTGAACTGGACACCATGGCGCGAGATCAACTTACTGATCATGATGCTCTCATTCATCGTGATCATTTGCGTTGGAGCATGTATCTCTCGTTGGCTTGAGAGGCGCCAGGATCGCTTGCGAGGCGCAAGATCAACGCGACTCTCCACAAATGACGACGACGAAGAAGGACCTGCTTCTGATGCCCCCGGCCTGAAGCCCGTCGCCGAAGCGGGCTCGGAGTCGCGCGAAACGCCCTCGGAGCCGCGCGCAGCTGGCATGGAAAACGTGCGGCGGGAGCTGGAGAAGCTGCGGCTCGGTCAGTATGCGGAAGCCTTCGAAAGAGAAGGCTACGACTACTGGCTTGAGATCCTAAAACTGCCGAAGAAACGCTTCGTCCGTCTTGTCTTCAAGACGAGTATGACGGCCAACCACGCCGATCGGCTGTATGAACAGCTCGCAATCCAGCGCAAGGCCATGGGCATTCGGGGAGAAAGGGACCCAGATGGTGACGACCTGGAATCATGCGTCATCCTATGAGCGGCTGCAACGGTCGACGGATGACCCTCAGAAGACTCGTTCTCACTGGAGGATGGGTTTGTACTACTGCCTCCCGACTGTGCTAGTGCGATGCTCGCCGCTCGCGTGCAAACGTAAACAGAAACCCCGCGGTCGGGGCGAGCGGTCTCAGGTGTAGACAAAACGCGGACAGTATGACGTCTTCATCAGTGGCACCATGGCTTCATATCGCACATGGACCCTTTTCGCTTTTGTCGGCGGACGGGCGCCGGCGCCTCGCCAGTTGAACTGCGCCGTTATTTCATATTTGAAGCTTAAAGATTTACGATTCCTTTGTTAAATTTTGTGTGAACCAAGGAGGTGTGCACTGAGTGTGCAGGAATCACAATCAGCGACCTGTGACCATGGCGCAAAATTCCATGGCGCTTCAGTACTTGGCGGTGTGCGGTGTCCCGGACTCCAATGAAGTGCTAAGGTGAAAGGTCCTCCGTCAAAAAGAGAACGAAACTCTCTCGCCATAAAGACACAAAATTGCCCTCGATCAGGCACGACCTTTTCGACTCCCCGGCTTCGGCTCACACGAGCCGTTTCACACCGCGGAAAAGAGTGCTGGGGGACGGCTTGAACACACAAGATGCCGTCGACCGACGTGATGCCGCTCGTCCCATCACAGGCACAGAAGCAACAGCAAAAAGCTTTTCAAATTCAGATCCACGATCTCGAGGATCAGAATGCCGCCCTCGAGGCGCGCGCCGCTGCGGCGGAGCTCAGGGTCACCGAGCTCGAGGTCCAGCGGGACGAGATGGAACGGGAGTATCAGATGAAGTCCGAGGCGGCGTACAAGGAGCGCGCGGCGCGCGAGGCGCAACTGAAGGAGGCGGCTGCACAGAACGACATTGAATGGCAGCACATGATGGAGAAGGAGCAACGCGAACGGGCGGTCATCGAGGAGATGCGAAGCTCGCTGGCAGTGCGTGTGGAGGAACTGAAGGCGTCGACTTCGAAGCTGCAGGAGCAGTACGAGGCCGAGGCGAGTCAGCGCATACTGCTGCTCGACAAGCTCAGCGAGACTGAATCGAAGCTGGCGACGGCACTCGCGGACAAGCGCGGGCTCGAGAACATCTCGGAACGGAGCGAAAGGCAGTGGAAAGAGATGCTCGACGTGCAAGTGCAGGGACTCACGCACGAGCGCTCGGCCCTCGAGGCGCGCCTCGAGGCGACCGAGAGCAAGCTGGCGAAGGCTGTCGAGCAACGAGACGCAGAGGCCGCGAGCGTCATCTCGTTGCGCGAGCGGCTGGCGGCGGCGCAGGCCGAAGGCGTGTCGCTCCACGATCGACTACGGCAGGCCGAGGCGCTCTTGTTGGAAGCACGTGAGGCGGCGGCCTCGGAGCGCGCCAAGTTGGACGAGAAGCTAGCCGCGGCCGTCGCGGCGCGTGAGGACGCCGACAAGCGGCGCGAGGCCGCTCTCACCGAGCTGGTGACGCTCCAAGCGCAGGTCGTCAGCCTCAGCTCCGACCGGTCGAGTGCGCTCGCGGCGCAGGTGAGTCTCGTCAATGAGTCTCGTCGATGAGCCTCTGATCGAATGCGATTGCTTCTGATGGCCTCCGACCGGTCGCGCGCGCTCGAGACGCGCAGGTGCAGCTTGAGGCGCGCGTGCGCGAGGAGACGACGGCGGCAGCGCAGCGGCTCACGGCGGCCGTCGCGCACGAGCAGGCGCATACGGAGGAAGCGCGGCGGCTGCGCGAGCACGCGGTCGAGCAGGCGAATAGCTTGCGGCTCGAGCTGCAGCAGGCGTTACAGAAGCTCGCGGCCGCCGATCATGCCTCCTCCGAGCGGCTGCAGCGGCTGCAGGTGGATGTGGCGAGCCTTGAGGCTCGGCGCACGACGCTCGAATCCCAGCTGGACAAGGTGACATCCGAGCGTGCCACCGCCCTCGACGAGAAGCGCGTGCTGGAGGGCCACCTTGCGACCGCCACAGCCGACAAGCGTGCTTTGGAAGAGCTTGTGAGGCGGATGGAAGCGTTCAGCACGGCGCAGCTCGAGGGAGCTAAGGAGGTGCAGCAGTCGCTGCGGACGAGGCTGGAGGCCGCGGCCGCGGAGCGCCTGGCGCTGCTTCAGCAGCAGGAAGCCGCCGCCACCGGCTGGCGTCGCGCACAGGAGCATCTGGCGGCCGTCACCGCGGAGAAGCGCGCCGCTGACGCGATGTGCGCAAAGCTCGAGGAGCTTGTCACCATGTGGCAGGCGCGCTGCGAACGCATGGAGGTGGCCGCTCGCAAGGCAGAGGCGTGGGGCCGACTCGATCACCGCCACAGGGACGAGATGGCCACGGTGGTCTCGGGCCCACTGCCCACGGCGGCGCGTTCGGCGCCTGCTAGTCCCCCTCCTATGTTTTGGGCGAGCACACCACTACCACCGCCGAGCGTGTTGCGTTCGCCCGTGCCGGACGCGCTCGCCCGCGCGGTCCACTTGCGTGTGGCAGGCACCGCCTCGCCGTCACTGGCTGGTGGCTCGCGCGCGCCGAGCACGATCGACGATCGAGATCGAGATCGAGATCGATCGACGATCGACGATCGCGAGCGCCATGCATTGGCGGAGGCGGTGGCAGCGGAGCGGGTGCGCCCACAGGAGTTCGTGGAGCTCTGATGAGTTCTGATGAGCCCTGATGAGCCCTAATGACCACTGATTGCCTCCACCATCAGGTGCGCCAGCAGGAGTTCGTGGAGCACACGCTGACGCAGCAGCAGACGGCCGCGTGCGCCCACCAACGCCAACTCGCCGAGCAGCTGAACCGAATCGATGCGCAGCGGGCAGTGCACGAGTGCGCACTTGCCGAGCAGACCGATCAGATTCTGCAACGAGAGAGGGCCGCCTTGATGACTGGAGCCGCTGGTGCGTTGGCGGCGGCGGCAGCGCAGCGAGAAGCGGACGCGGCCGAAGCATCGGTCCGGACGGCCGCCAGAGCGGCCCTTGCCAGTATGGACCTGAACAATGTGCTGAAGATCGTCTCGCAAGCAGAGGCGGATGCGGAGGCTGCGGCCTGGGCGGGCACACCGAGCACGGTGTCTGCCGCACCTCAGCCCGCGGCGCCTCTTCAGACCGCGATTCCAGGGTGGGGTTCGTCACTTAGGCCGACAGAGGCCGCGCCACCGCCTGAAGCTTCTCGGGCTGTGGAAGCATCCCGAGCTGCATCCGCTTCCGCTGACGTGGCCACGTTGCTCGAGAGGCAGCAGCTCTTGCGTGAAGCGAGCAGCACTGCGCTCCAGGCGAGCACGTCCTGTGGCCAAGTACCATAATCTATGATTAGATACGGTCAATCGAATGATAGTGCTGGGAAGGAGCGGCGCGAGCCGGTTCAAACGGAAACTCAGAAGCGGACAGACGAGATCAAGAAAAGCCGGTATCAGCGAGAATAGTCCTTAGTCGACGGTGGCGAGTCAGACGTGATTGAGAATGCGTAATACATAATATTGCGTCTTAACGGTGAACGAACGGAGACCAAAATGCAAAAATCATGTTATACAGACCGGCGCGCGCACTATAGGTCACAGCGCGCACTCAGCGCCGACGCCCGATGCTGCATAGGGATATATAAACGCGCGCCCCGCCGCACAAGAGCGGAGGCGCGGGCAGCAGCAGCACGCGAGAGCAGCATGCGAGTTCATAGGTGTGACGACGTGTGATATGGGGGTCCGCCTAGTCCGCGTGCCGGTGAGTGCCACCCCTAGTGAGGGGCGCAAGCTCTCGAAGCACGCAGACTCATGGCGCAACAAGGTTTGCGATCGCTCAACCGTTGCGATCGCCCAAGGAAGTGTGAGGAAAAGGAGAAGACGCCGGTAGCGAGCTCCGCTTCCGGGTGCCATCAAGATTCGTCAAGATTCGTCCAATCGTCAACAAGGCGGCGCTGGGCCGGGCAAAGGGGTTGTGGGGCGCTTCTGTCGAAAACAGAGGTCCACGTCAAACATGGGAGCGAGGGGCCGTGGCGGCGGCGGGATACGCGTCCGTCAATTGAATGGGAGCGAGGGGCCGAGGCGGCGGCGAGAATCTCGACGGGAAACTCGTCGGTCGGTGGACCCCTTCCCGCCAAAAAGGGGATCAGAGGGCACAGATCTTGGGTGTGCCCGCGCCATTCTGAGCGGCGGGCTCGGAGCGCGCAAGCTTGACCTCGAGCAGGGCCGCCTCCTTGGCTTTGATCGCCGCCTCCTTCGCGTCGCGTTCGAGCATGCAACGGAGCACGAGCGCTCGGATGAGCTCATGGCTCCGTTCGATCTCGAGCTCGAGATCACTCAGCCGCCGCGCCGCGCACTCTGGCAACGCATCCCACACGGCGCGCAGCTCGGAGTCTTCAGGCGCCGTCGTGGCGAGCCCCGCGGCGATCAGTCGGTCGAGTCCCTGGCGCCCCGCTCGCGCGCCCGAAGCCTCGAGCGAGTCGGCGCTCGCCACGGCGCCGCTACCCGCTCGCCAACGGTCGTTCGAGTCGGCCGCCCCCTCGGCGCTCGCCACGGCGCCGCCTGGAGACCCTTTGGCGGCCGCCGCGCCCACTACGGCGCCCTTGGTGGTGGCGACCGCCCCCTCGGCGCTCGCCACGGCGCCGCCTGGAGACCCTTTGGCGGCCGCCGCGCCCACTACGGCGCCCTTGGCGGTGGCGACCGGCCCCTTGGTGTGCACACTCGCCTTGCCCGGGTCGCGCCCATTCTCGCGAGCGCCGTCTCGAGCGGCGGGCGTCGCGTGGGCGCTGTAGTGGGCGTGGCCGCCTTCGAGACTCGCGCCATCTGCCGCTGGACGTGGTCGGGTTTCGTCAATTGACGAAGCTGGACGTGGTCGGCCGTTGAGCTTCGCGTTCTCGGCGTCCTCTTCGTCGGCGCTGGCCTTGGGCGCCGTCGTGGGCACCCTGTGGCCTAGCTTCCCGCTCGCCGCCGCACCGGCGCCGCCGCTGCACGCGCACACGCCGCCGCCGCCGCTGCCGCCGCCGCGGCCGCCGCTGCCGCCGCCGCCGCCACTGAGTGAGGACTCTGCCACTCCAGCGCCCACTCCAGCGCCCGCGCCGCCCTCCGCCTTGCCGTCGTCGTCGTCGTCGTCGTCGTCGTCGCCCACAGTGGCGCCCGCGCCCTGCGCCTTCTTCTTCTCCTTTTGCTTCTCCTTTTTGGCGCGCTTCTTCGCCTTCGCCTTTTCTCGCCGTCGTGCCTCCTCCTCCTCTTCCTTCACGAGCTCGTCCGCCAGCTTCCTGCGGTGCGCCTCGGCCGCCTTCTTCTGCTCGCTCAGGTTCTCCAGGCGCGCTGTGCCGGGCGGCTCGAGCGAGCTCCCGCTCAGCGCAGGGTCCTCGTCCGCCTGCCGCGGCACGCTCGGCCGCAGCGCTGCGGCCGGCGGCTTCAGAGATAATTGGGTATTTGGCGGCTGCGCGCCCAGCAGGAAAGTGGAGAGCTCGGAAGCTTGCTCCTGCACCATCTCGAAGGCGATCGTCTCGCCGCCCGTCAGGTGCGCCATCTCAAGTGTGTGCTTCTCCTCGGTGATCAGCTCGAAGGTGTTGATGAATGTGTTCAGGTCCATCGTCGACGGCAGGTTGGGACTCGCGCCAAGGGAGGAGCACCACATGCGCACCTTGTGCGGCGGCGCGGGGTACGAGCACGAGTGCTTTACCATGCGGAACGTCGTATGCCGCCGGTCAAACGTAAAATACTGCTGCTCATCAAAGTCGAGGAGTGGCAAGGTCCCCTCTTCCTCCGCCTTCTGCTGCTTGAGCCACGCCACCTTGATGGGCGTCTCCTCGATCTTGTCGGGATCTGCGTGCAACGACATCTTGGGATCCGAGGTGTCTAGCGACATTGCCCGCGCGGGTCAATGGCCGCTCGAGAGGCGATGAGGTCGAGGCGACAGGAGGCGTCTTCCGTCAAAGGGAGCGACCCGAAGTGCGAAGACTTCGTACGTGCCGGTATGAGCGCCGTGCCGGGCCAGGAATCGTCCACACGAGGAGCCAGACTCAGAAAGACGTCCACTTCACTCCCCTGTTGAGGAATTCAAATTTACACAAAATAATACAAGTGGAACAAGTCCAGGTGGCCCCGGGACCCGGTCGGGTTTCTGCTTTCTCCGCCACTCCGCGAGACGTCCGGAGACTCCTCACCTTTGACCCGAAGAGGACCCGCGGGACCGTCACCAGGAATTTTGAGAGCGAAGACTCCGCCCCCCCGACCTCTCATCGACGTGCCAGGCACGAGCCTAGCGCCTCGCATTTGTAGAGGCCGTGCGCGGCCGAGCCTCGTTCGGCAGTCTCGTGCATGCAGCGCGTGCGCACCTGCACCTCCGCGATCATGCCACTGCGGAGTCGCACGTTGAGATGCATGCTTCGGTACCCGTTCGGCTTCGGATGGGCGATGTAATCCTTGAGCGGTCGACTCAGGCTCCAGAGGCTGAGCACCGCGTCGGCCGCCAGCTGGCAGCGCGCAGCACAGCCATCGACCGCCGAAACGGTGCCCGTCACGGCGCTTTCCTCGTCGTCATCCTCGAGGACGGCGTCATGCTCGTCGTCATCCTCGAGGACGACACGTAGCCCGAGCACGTCGTCGACACGCTCCTTGTTTCGAAGCACGAGCTTCTCGAAGAGAGACGTCGAGCTCTTCACACGTGCCTGGAGTGTGAAATGGCTGCCGTGGGGCAGCGCCGCCTTGAGCGCTGCTTGCAGCTCGGCAGTCGCCTCATCGAGCGCACTTCGCGCGGCAGGGCTGCGTATGGCGTGCCAGCGCTTGACCTCGCCATACGCTGTCGGGAAGGTGAGCGAGCACGCCGCGTCGGAGGCGCGCGTCAGGAGCCACCGCTGCAGCCCATGCTTAGCTGTAGCCGCGCCGCGCTCATTAGAGAGCGCCTCCAGCCGGTGCTCCGCGCCCAGGCAAAGCTGAACAAGCCCAAGTCGCACGCGCAGGCCATTGTTCTCTGTCAGCTCGTCCCATACGCCGTGCGCGGGCGCAGCGACGCCGCCCCGTTCTGTAGCCACCCAGCCGAGCCGTGCCGATGCAGCAGCGCGCGTCCGCCCAAACCTTGATGCGGGCGCGGCCTTGCCGATCGCAAGGCCGCTGACGACCGGCAGCAGCAGCAGCAGCAGTAGCAGGCCCTGCGCTAGCCGGAGGTCGATGGAGATCGTCGTCTTTGGCTGGAGGCGCCTGAAGCCGCGCCTGCGCGCAAACTCGACGAGCTTCCGAGGCGACTCGATGGTGATGGTGATCGACTTGCGGCGGATTGGTGACGGCGAGTCGGGCGTGGGCGGCTCAATCGTCGAGTCTAAACTGACAGTCACACGAGGAGAGAGAGACCGTAACCGTTGCAACGGCGTGGTTGCCGCGGGCTCGTCGAAGCCGTCCTCGTCATCTAGGAGTGAATCGCTGCGGAGGCGAATCATGGGCGGACGTGTTGCCATGGAACAATCAAAACTGTACAGTTGGTGCTCACGGCCTTGCCCTCCACATCCAAACATGCAACCAAAACGGCCCAAAACACTCGAAAAGTTGACTTTTTTGGAGTCCTCGTTCAGACGCGATGGGGGGATTCCACTTGAGTACTACTATTTGAGTTGATTCTTTCCTCTTCGAGAGAAATGGACAAGGTAGACCCACGAACAAGGACCCAAAGTGGGAAGAGCACTCCCCCACTCGTCTCTCGTGAAGAGCTCGAAGTTGTTCCCTCCCTCACATAATCATCAGACAACCTCACGGTCGCAATCGGAGAGGTTTTTGACGAGATTTGGTACGAATACCGGGTACGCGAATTGGACGGTCGCTGACCGGACGGTTGGGGCCGTCGTCGCTGCGTCGGGTGCGATCGGAGCCAATCGGTGGTGTCCACGGTGGCGCGCCAGCACGAGATCCATGATGCTCGCAATGTGCCCCTCGCCGCTCAAGGAGAGCAATCATCTGTGGCTCCTCGCCGAGGCTTCGCTCAACTTCCCCTCGCACGGCGACGCACCCTCGGAAAACAAGCCCAACTCCAAGTGGACTGCCAAGGAGGCTCTGTGGAGCGACGAGTCGCTCGAGGGCACGGCGATCGAGGGCACGTCACCCGATGGCGCGCCAGCGCCGGCGCCCCCCCCCCGATCGGCCTCGCGCGCCGACTCCTCGCGCTCCGCTTCGCCTGCCATCCCCGGCCGCTCATATGTATGCCGCAAATGCCATCGCGAGTACGCCAGCACCGATGCTGTCCGCAAGCACTGCCGGCAAAACCATGCCGAGTGGTTGCGCGAGCAGGGTCAGGGCTGCCCAACTCTGTATAGCACGGTCATCGACGCGCCGCCTGCGACCTTCGATGCGCTTGTGCCGCACGCTAGCACGGTTGCGACACCGCCGACCATCGCAATTGCCGCAGAGGATCCCGAATCGATCGACGCAGCCGAGTCGTTCATCGCCTTTTCCAGGGCGACCGTCGCTGGCGGGATGCCCGCGGCTCCGCCCGCCGCGCCCGCCGCCGTCCATGCTGCGCACGCCACGTTCGTGACTGCAACGCCGAGCCCCATCGGCAACTGGCGTCCACTCGAGGGAGTAGGCGCGAAGCGGCCGCGGCCGCGGAGCGTGCGCTGCGGCAAGTGCGACGGCTGCGAGCGTGACGACTGCGGCGTGTGCAAGAACTGCGTCGACAAACCAAAATTTGGCGGCCTGGGCCAGCGCAAGCAGGGCTGCATTGCCAAGGTCTGCCGAGCCCCGCGTGTGGCCAACTAAGCCCAGGCGCATCGAGTGCTTTTGTCTACCCATGCAGAGGTGGCGGCGCTGCCCCTGCGCATGATATGCGACGCCCGTGGGGATGGTCGAATGAGCCCTGACTCTTGTGCGTCTACACTCAACAATGCACGAGCTCCGCCTTTCGGTTCTTCCGCGTGCGGCCCGAAGCGCGCGACCTATGTGCGTGCGCATCAGTGTGGTGACTCAGATACGCCACCGTGTGAGCATGGATATGTCTTTTTGGTTACAGCTGTATTGTGAGGTGTGTGAGCACACATTGGACTAACATTGGACACGGCGCATGTACAAATGTGATAGCTGATACTAATCCGGAACTCGTTCGTGTTGTAACTTCGTTGAATCGAATACACTGTGACTCAGAATGACTCAGCGGCGGCCCGGCGGGTTACCGCGGGGGCCCAATCTTACTCCTCCATTGCGTATTCAAATCTCTCGCATTCCATGGCCAGCACAAAGTTCTGACGGGAGAAGGCTTCGGGAAACGTGTAAATACGCGTTTGCTTCACCATTCGTCTGCCATGCGCGCTCTTGCCGATGGCGCTCGCTCGCGCCAGCCGCATGCCGCTGACAACCCGACGTGCCTCTGCCGAGATGGTGGGGTCCACGCAGTCGGCCATGCGGCACAGCACGTCTTTCTCCGACTCTTGAAGCCCCCAATCGGCCGCTGGGCTCATTCTACGATGCTTGTTGAAGCAGCAGCTGCACACAAGGGCGGAAGCACCGAATTGGGCTGCGATGGCGAGTGCCGTGTCACTCAGGCCACCGCACGCGTGCAGGGCCACCAGAGCATCGACGCCGCACAGGTCCGAAAGGCTGCCCTCGCCATCGCCATTGGCCGGTTGCCTTCTAGTGCCTCCCATCGAATGTCCCATCGAATCTCCCATCGAGTCTGGCTGCAGGAGGGTACGAGCGTCGCCGCACGTGAAGTGCGCATTGCTCAGCCCTGCCGTGGCTGCTCGACGTTGCGCCGCTGCGATCGCGGCTTTGTTGGTATCGATGCCCAAGATGACGCGCTCCGGCATCGACGCCGCCAAGAGGAGAGCCAAATCGCCCTTGCCGCACCCCAGATCGAGGATACGGGTCCGTGGGCTGCTCCGTGCCGCCAGCAACTGCTCCACGTGCCACAGCATCCAGCGCAGCTGCGGCACCTTCTTCTCGCGCAGATATGCACGCCGCACTTCGGAATCTGCCGCAGGCAAGTCCGCAGGGAGGCCGTTCTCGGGGTCGAGAGCCCCTTGCAAGCAGGCGCTGATGCGCGACTCCGGGGCGAGATTCGTCGAGAGCTGCACGCGCCAATCCGTCGCCGACCACCGAGCACCGACGCCGTCGAGGAAGCCGAGCTCGGTCGCCGAAAACCGAGGCGGCCGATGGCTGCGCACGCATCCGCCGCGCAGCCTCGCCGACAGCTGCCTCGCGAGACTCGCTGCGGTCGTTGAGGCAGGCTCTTCACAACCGAAACAGACCACTGTCGCATCCACGCCACCTACGTCGCCCTCCTCCATCTCAGCCTGCATGCCGCCAGCCTCGTCTTCCTCAATGACGGCACGCACAATCGCATCCATCTCCTCAGCAGCCGCACCCGTTGCGGCGGCGACGGTGGACATCGAGAGTGCCGAGCAGGCAACCAGCCGTGCAGCCTTGAGGAATGCAGAAGGGTCCGGTGGCAAGGAGTCCAATCCGAGACTCGAGGCGAAGAGCGACACTTGTCCACTCCTCGTGTGTCCTAGAGTGCCACAAACATTGAGGCCCGAGTGGCGCCGGAGCAGCAGTGAAAGCGCCAAGCCTCGTATGCCGCACTTGAGCTCGGGTTCACTGACAACTACTTGGATTGATGAAGTCGAGCCATCGCTCTCGCTCTCGGAAGCGTCAACAAGGTCCAGGAATGTCGACCGCCTCATCGTGCGAACATTCGCGACCTTGCCAACGACGCATAATCGCGGTAGAGGTGCACCAGCTTGCAGTGCTGCGAGTTGCATGTTGATGGCGTATGGCGAGAGCGATGGCCGTGTCTCTACGGATATCGTGCAAACGACTGAATGGCGCGTCCGTGGAGCGATTATGAGCGAGAGGTCGAGCATGGAGCGACCTGTGAAAAAGGGGGTTCGTGTGAACCGTACCGATACTCGACGCGATCGAGCTTCAACTCAAGAACGGGATCCCTCGCAAGTTCCCATCGCCACGTGGCTCCAGGACGCCCAGGTTTCAGGGAGACAACCATGTTTCGCGGCGCCTCTCTTAGCATGGCGACGCTATCGCTCGCCGCGAGACCTCTGCCGATGCGCTCGACCCGGTTGCTCGCGTGCGTGCCGGCGGAGCCAATGTCCTCGAGCATCGCGAGTGCACTGGGCAACGTGCGGCAGAAGCTGGCGGAGGCTGCATCCGCAGCCAAACGGCCGGCACCACGCCTAGTTGCAGTGTCGAAGACAAAGCCTGTCGAGCTATTGAGAGAGGCCTACGACGCGGGCGTGCGCGACTTTGGCGAAAACTATGTTCAGGAGCTCGTGTCGAAGGCGCCGGAGATGCCTGACGACGTCGCATGGCGCTTCATCGGCAGCTTGCAATCTAACAAGGCCAAAACTCTTGTGCACGGCGTGCCCTCGCTCGCCTGCATCGAGACGCTCGACTCGGTCAAGCTCGCCGATCGCCTCCAGAAGGCCATGGACGACCTGTCGCCACGGCGTGCCACGCCACTCGGCGTGATGATTCAGGTGAACACGTCGCCGTGGGAGGGAAGCAAGAACGGCGTCCTCGCAGAGGAAGCTCAAGCGCTTGCGATGCACGTCGTGGCCAAATGCCCGAGCCTACGCCTCTGCGGCCTGATGACCATCGGCGAGCCCGGCAATCTCGCGTGCTTTGATACACTGCGCAGCTGCCGCGACGCGGTCGCAGCCCAGCTCGGCGTCGAAGCTGGATCACTAGAGTTGTCAATGGGCATGTCGGGCGACTTCGAGGCCGCCGTCGCCAAAGGCTCCGACTCCGTGCGTGTGGGCTCGTCCATCTTTGGAGCGAGGGAGAAGAAGGCGTGATAATTCATTCTCCTCTTACACAGTAATTAGTTGTCGCGAAAGCGCCGTGATGGGCGGTGCGGACTTCGAACTCTTTTCGCACACGCGCTCAACGGCCGTCCAGGACCGCACCGACGGAGGCGTTCCTGGCTTGTGTGTGGGAAGAATGCAATGTGCACCAACCTTTGGAGCGGTCCCGTCAGCGGCGGATGTGAAGAAGAAGCAGGAGGAGGCAGCAATGGTCGAGGAGAAGCGTGATGAGATTCTGATGCAGCTCATGAACAAGGAGGTGGCCATGCGTCTAAACGCAATGGAAGTGGACAACCCTGCAAAGGTGCAAACTCGCTGCAGCTTGCGAGCGCAGACGAAGTGCGTACTAACATTCATCGATGTCCCGCCTCAGGTTTCCCGCGTTCGAGATCAAATCCTGGCGCAGCGGGCCCATTGGCGATTGAATGGCCCTTTCAACGAGCAGAACCTCGCAGAATTGCTGAAGAACATGGAGGTAATCCTTATCCAGCACCCCCTACTCGCACATCTGCTCGTCCCGCTCACATCACGTCTGCGTGCAGGTGACCACTGAAAACACCCGAGGCGTGGCGCTCAACCGAGGACGCGCATTTGACGATGATGACAGTGACGTGGATCTCGACGGCCTGTAGGGGTGCTTCTGTTTGGATGTGGATCGCGCGGCTGTGTACGCTCGCCTGCGCTGCATCGAAGGCTTGGGCGAGCGGACCTCCGCATAGGATTCAGGCGCGCGGGCATTGAGAAGTTTGAGCGACACATATCAACATCTTGGAGTGGAGATACAAGCCGCTCTTTTAGCACCGTTCCACGTTTGCATTTTACATTTATTTTTTCTTGATCATCGTGATGAAAAAAGGCATAAGATGTATCATCTGTCCACCGAATTTGAAACCGTGGCGCATGATAGTGCAGGCTCTGAGTCGTTTAGTTCATTGTACAGTGACACTACACATGATGGTCTCATTCGTCGTCGCACTCGCAAGCAATGCCGGCAGCTTTGTCGCGCTCGTGCTGCCGCTGCGGCATGCCGTCCACGCCCGCCCCACTGCCGTTTTGTTATCCGCGCCCCGCCACCCCTTCGGACCTGCCATGGAAGTCTACTCCGCCTGCTGCTGTGCCGAATGATGATCTGCAGAGCACGCGCCGTCGCTGCCATCGCCGTCCTCGGCACTCCTCTTCAGTCGATGGCGAGGTAGAGGATGTCATCATCGATGACCTGCGCCTGCTGCAGCGTCTTCGTGGGCGAAAGCTTTTGGCGCTCGGCGCGACCGAGCAGCACGTCGGGCGTGATGAACACGGGCGAGAAGTAGAGGTTGATCTCGGAGGATTTAAGGCCCGCCACCTGCGGGAGCAGCCCCGGCACGGAGGCGACGATCTCCTGCAGCTCGCGCACAGTGGTGGTCTCGCAGACGCCGCGGATGATGACCGAAGCGTTCTCGGGTGCGTCGCGCACGCACGGGCGCACACGGACCTGACGCAGCTGCGGCAGCGTCGCCGCCCCTGGGAAGAAATCGGAGAGGGGGCGCGGTGCCGCCGAGAGCAGCAGTCGCTCATTGCTGCGCCCCTCGGCGTACTGAGCGATTATCGTGTCGTCGTGCAGTGGCATTTTGGACGAGGAGGTTGACATCGAGAGCGTGAGGCGCGGCGAGATGTGCAGCTGCGTGGCCACCTGCCGCTTGAGGTACGCGATCGTACCGTTCATGCGCGCGCGTACGACCACGTGCCCCTCGTCCGTGAGCATGACGAACTGCTCGAGCTGCAGCAGGCTCGGGGGCAGTGCCGAGACGACGCTCAGCTCGGGACTGTAGCCGCCCGTGCTGGCGCCGAGGCCGCTGCCCACACCCGCGCCGTAGCCGGCACCCACACCCGAATCGCGCCCGTCGCCGCCGCCGCCGCCACCGCCGCCGCCGCCGTACGCATGAGCAGAGATGCCCCTGCTCACCGCGCCGTATCGGGCGTCCTTCCGTGCCGAGCAGCATGTGTCGAACTCCTCCTGCTCGGCGAGGGTGAGGCCCCTGTCCGCCGCCTTGGCCTCGAGATACGTGGCGCGATCGGCCTGGGCGACCGTCGTGACTGCCTGCGCCTTGTCGCGCTCGGCCTCCAGCTCGCTCAGCCGTTCGCGAGCGCGCGAACGTTCCTCCTCCTCCTCGGGCGTGAGTCCCACCGACGCCATCTTCCGCTGCAGATCGACCAGGCGGCCCTTGTGCTTCTGGATGTCGTCGTCCAAGGAGGCGGCACCGAGCCCCATCGCGTTGAGGATCATCTCGTACTGCTTGATCGCACGCTCGAGCTGCTCGCGCTTGGAGCGTGCCTCGGCCGCGTCCTCAATCGAGCGCTCCGCCTGCAGACGGAAGGCGCTGATCTCGAGCTCGCGCGAGCGAGCAAGCGATTCGAGCTCGCGCAGACGGTCGAGCTCCCGTGCCTCATGCTCGGCCAGCTTCGCTTGAAGCTCGGCGTTGCGCGCACGCTGGCTCTCGATGGCATCGAGCAGCGCGAGATTGCGTGCCTGTGCCTCGCGCCGCGCAAGCTGCTCCACCTCGAGATCGCGGTTGAGCTGTCGGCGAAGCTCCTCGATCGCCTCACGTAGCCGCCTGAGGTAGTCCTGCTCAAGCTCCTGCCGCTGCACGTTCAGGATCGCCTCCTGCTCGAGCGCGTAGCGCGCAGGGTGCACGCCAAGCGCAAGGCCACGCGCCTCAAGCGCCGACGAGCCGAGGAAGCGCTCGTCGCGCGTGCCTCCGGGGCCGCCAATCACGCTGGCCAAGGCCGCCTCGCGGGCTGCCTGCTGCGCTTCGGCCTCGGCCTGCTGCGTGTGGAGCTGGATGAGCTGCTCGAGCTGCTCGGGCGTGGCACTGCTGCCCTCCTTTTTGCTCTCGAGCGCGACGATCTTGGTGAGCCGCTCCAGCTCCGCCTGCTCGTCGACGCTGATGCCGCCGGCCGCGCGCTTCTTGCGCTGCAAGTCGGCTATCCTCTGCAGCCGAGCCATCTCGGTCTGCTCGCCACCGCGTGTGCCGCTGCCGGGCATGAGCCCCTCCGTGGCCTTCTTCTTGCGCAGGTCGGCAAGCCGCTGCAGGACGGTCAGGTCGCTCTTCTCATCGTCTGTGAGCTCGGCGCCGCTCTCCATCCTCTTCTTGAGCTCCGTCAGCCGGCTGATGTCCGCGCGCTGCTTGAGCTTGTCCAACTCCACCTGCTCGACCTTCGAGAGCGGCTCACCAATCTTCCTCTTGCGCTCGAGCGCCGCGAGATTGTCGAGGTACGAATGCTTCTTGCCGCCCACCGCCGACCCGACGCCGCCCTCGCGTGCGCCGCCGCCGCCGCCGCCGCCGCCGCCGCCGCCCGCCGCGTACATGCCCTCGCGCTGGCTCTGGTAGAGCCGGTCGTCGCTCTGCATGTCCTCGATCATGACCATGGCAGCGTCCTGCATCATTCGAAGCGCCTCGACTTCCTCGTCCTGAAGGTGGCTGCTGCACAGCTGGTCGAGGTCGAACAGCGCCCAGACCTCACCGCGCTGGCACGCGAGCAGCAGATCGTCCGACACGGGCACTTCCTTCTGGAGGAGCACCTCGAGGCGCAGCGCCGTCTTGGCCGCGCGCTTCATCACTTCAGTCTCCTCCGGCTTGAGCTCTTTGAGCTCTGCCAAATCGATCTGCTCTCCGAGCAGCTCCGTCACGCGCTCCTCGTCGACGGGCACGAGCATGCCCCCGGCCGCGTGCATGGCCACGCGCCGGGCGCGCCGCTCAGCGAGCAGCTCTTCGTACTCCTCGGTGACCAACATCTCCTGCAAGTAGAGATCGAGTGCGCCCATGTCAACGGGTGGCTGCTGGCCCGTCTTCGTCTCAAAAAGGCTTGCGCGCGCTCGCCGCTTCGCTTTCATGAGTGCACCGCGCGTGTACGGCGGCAGGTCGGAAGCGACCGTCACCGCGAGCTGCACGTGGTCCACCGAGGGCGCGAGAATGCCGTGGTCGGAGAGCGCGCTCACGCGCCCGGCTATGAGCTCACCAGTGAGCTGCAGTCGCTCCTCCGCGTCCAGATGCACCTCGCACAGGCGCATGATCTCATCGCCGTAGGTCGCCATGTCCTTCTCGAGATGTGCGAGCTGCGCCTCTTGCATGTCGGACGGCAGACCGCCCTTGTTCGCGTGCTCGCGTAGCTTCATGACGCGCATGCCGAGCTCGAGCCGGTCGAGTAGCTGCAGCTCGGGGATTGAGAGCGAGCGCTTGATCACTTCCTCGAGCTTGCCGTCTAGCGCGTTGATCGGCAGCGGAACGAAGTGCTTCGCGAGCGCGCGCATCTCGGCCGCTACTTCATTTGAGCGAAGCGCCTCGAACTCCGCAGGCGGGAGCAGTTTACGCAGCTGCGTCTCGATGGCCGCATCATCGTACGGGATGTCGATGGCCTCACCGCCGAGCATCTTGATGGCCTTGTCAATGTCATCGGCGAGGAGGCTTGCGAGCTGCTCAGGCGAGAAACGCGACCTCAGCTGCTCCTCCATGGCGGGCTCGTCCACTGGGATGTGCAAGTCGCGCTTCTGTAGCGTGCGGATGCGCGTATCGAGACGCGCGCGTTCGGCCGCCGCCATGGCCGCATCGAACATACGCTCGCAGTCAGAAGAGAAGGAGGGCGAGTTGAACCAGTCGGTGAGCCGCCCCGCGCCGCTGCCCATGCCGCCCGCGCCGCCCGCGCTACCCGCGCCGCTGACCGCTGCACCCACCGCTTGAGCCGCCATCTGCGCCGCCACCACAGCTTCGTCCGCCGCATCATTGAGCTGCGTGAGCAGCACCTCCTGGCGCTCGAGCTCCTCG
>PJAB01000753.1:0-21215 GCA_002887195.1 Chrysochromulina parva | reverse complement strand
TTTGGAAGAGGGGCTACCGGCACCAGCGTGTCCCCAGACGCTCATCTTCGGCCGACCGAAGGCCACACACCGGCCCAAGGCAACGCACGCGTGAGCGCGTGCACTTACTCCCCCACCCCTTGTATCTATTTAGTATGGTGAGCGCAGGGGGACCGCGACGAAACTAACTAACTGACTTAAGTACAGTAGATGTGTTGTGACATGTGCAAATTGTGGGGCAACCTGGCCCTAAAGCGGCGACATCCCATTCCAAGCGCCACGCGTGCGTCCCACTTTGTGGACACTGACATGTGCGCTGGAGCCGGCTTGGCACTGGTGCTACGAGACGGCAAGACGACCTGGACGTTCGCCCTGTCAGTGGCACCACCGCCTGTAGAGGACATGTGTGATGATCTTTGCAGCTTACGAGTGACGTGTTCTCAGCTACTAGCATCACGTGTTTCCAAAGAGGCCGGGGTATGGTGGTGGATCAATGATCAAGCGGTTCACGAAGTGGCCAGTCAGCTATCGAAGCGCAACTTTTGTATCGTGGACGGCCTGTGCGGATCTGACCTGTGCAACGATCTCTTAGCGTACATCAGGGCGTGCGATGCGAGCGGCATGCTGCAGACATCTCAGGTGAAACATGGCATCCAAAACCCAGCGGCACGCGGGGATCAGACGGCGTGGCTGAGCAGCAACACCGAGGGCACTCTCAAGGATTTTACGCGTCGCATCGACACCCTGGTCGCAGAGCTCAAGAGGAGTGTTCCATCCCTGCATGGCATCGGTGACAGATCTTTGGTTCATTGTGCCAAGTACCCTGGCGCCGGAGCGCGGTACATTCGCCATACCGACAATACATGTGAGGATGGGATTGGAATACATTGTAACGGACGCCGACTGACGGCCGTGTACTACCTCAATGCGGGCTGGTCGAGCGGAGACGGCGGCGAGCTTCGCATCTGGCCACCCGTGGCAGCTCTGGAGAAGCTCGGCGCGACGGAGTCGCAGCCGCTGGCGGACGTGCAGCCTCTCGCAGACCGTGTGATCCTCTTCTTTTCGGACTCGCGCGTCCCTCACGAAGTCCTGCCGTCGTACGCGGAACGATTTGCACTGACGGTGTGGTACTATGACGACATCGAGCGAAGGGCTGCACAGCAAAGGGAGGGTGGCCAGCGCCAGGTGGTGCGGACAGCGACAGGCATTGCCGGTAAGGGGGGGCAAGGCACTCCTTGCGCTCCCTCGGCCATCATGATCAATGAGATTCGGTAAAAGACACCGGGGTTTGGCATGATTCGGTAGCAGCTGGGGGCATATGCGCCAAGCACTTCGTGCGCTCGCTCGGCCATCATGATTAACGAGATTCGTTGTCGAGATCTCCATTTGGGGATGGATGGACCTATGCTTGGACCAGTGGTCCCCCAGTTTTTCCATGTTTTTCGTTCACGAAAACGCCGTCTTGGTACGGTTTTGTGGCGCGAGAGGCTTCGGGCGGCCTTTTCTCTAGTGACTGGATCAAGACGTGCGACAGCATGCCCAAGGACGGTCCGCCCAAGCGGCAGTTCCTCAAGCGCGGCGAGGGCATCTCACGCTTCGAGAGCGGTGGGCTGGCCGACGCCCGGAGCCAGTACCTCGAGCGGCACCCGCCGAAAGCCGGTGGAGGCTCGAGGCCTCCGCCAGACGAGCAGCCAGATGATCCGCCTCCGCGGCAGCCACCGAGGCAGCCAAAGCGGCTTCAGGAGGCTGCGTGGGCCACCGCAACCGTGCTCGTGCCGAGCGCACCGCCGGCTGACCGCACTGCGCCTGCCGCGATCGATGATCAAGCCCTGCTGCCGCTGTCTACCAAAGATCGCCGACTCTCTGCGGAGGCCAATGTGACATTGGATGAGTTTGAGGCACTCGAGGCGACGGTCCGTGAGCAGGCGGATGCGATGGTCCACGTTTCGGGCCTGGGCTCGTTAGCGCTCTCGGATCCCCGCGGAGTCATGCGCCCCGCGTCCGCCGCGAGTGAGCGAGTGAGCTCCTCCGCTCCCTTGCGAGCTGGTGGGACTGCCGCCGCCGCCGAGGCACCGAGTGACGAAGAGCATCTGTACAGCGATAGCATGGGCGACGACGAAGACGAAGAGGCGTGGGTCGAGGGCTACGAGGACGAAGAGGACGCGGCCGCCGGCTCGCCGTCGCGGCTCGGCCTGCCACCGGCGCTGCCGAATCTGCCGCCGGCGCCTGCAGCGCCTCCGAGCTATCCTCCGAGCTATCCGCCGAGCCATCCACCACCGAGCAATCGAGCTCCGACCGCCGCCGCGGGCTCGCCGAGAAGGCGAGAAGGCCTGTCCCCCGAGCAGCCCGGCCTTGGCGCGAGGGCAGCCGACGAGTACATCGACGACCTTGCGAGTGGGTCGGTGGGCGTGTGGCCCAGCGAGGCGGCTACGGCGGCTGTGGCGGCCGCGGTGCACGCGTCCGTGGCGGCCGAGGCGGAGGCTGAGAAGGCGGAGGCTGAGGAGGCGGCCGAGGAGGAGGGTGAGGACGAGGAGAGCCTCTCGTGGAGTCTGAGCGCTCGGGCGCCAACGAAGTACGCGCACGGGAGAGGCGGCAACACGCGCGAGGAGAGCGGCAGCACGACGGGCAGCCAGGACTTATGGAGCTCCTATTCGATCTTCAACCAAGGCGGCGTGGGTGCCGGCGGGACGGGCTTCAATGGCGGCGTGGGTGGCCAGGGCGACGAGGGCGGCCACGGAGCGGCCGGGGCCGCAGGCGGCACCTTCCTCTTTGCCGACTATGATGACGACGGCTACGGCGGCTACGGTGGCTATGGCGCCGCGGACGCGCCCGCGACGGCGCCCATTGACCCTAATGAGCCGCCTCCGGTGTCTCGCCTCGTGAGCAGTCTGTTCAAGCCGCCTGCGCCCGCGCCCAATCTCGCGCCCGCGAAGCTGCCTAATTTGGACTCGAAGCTGCCAAGTCGTGGCACGGGCGCTGCCGCGGGCGCTGCCGGCCGTGGCGCGCCGAGCGGCGGGCGCGGCGGCGCGCGCGGCGCGCCGCCCTCGGCGATCGCGCCCAGCGCCGACCCGTCAGCCGCGGCGGCGGAGGAGGAGACGCGTCGGCTGCGTCGCAAGGTGCAACAGCTGAGCGAGCAGCTCGCCGCTGCCGTGCACGCTAAGGAGGAGGCGGAGGCGCTGCTGCTGCAGCAGACGGCCGCGGTGGCGGGCGGTGCGTCCGGCGCCGCCGCCATGCCGCTCTCCCTGGCGGATGCAGCCTCTCTGCAATCGGAGCGAGAGCAATTCGAAGCGTACAAGGCAGAAGAGGGGCGCAAGCTGCTCCGCGAGCGGCGCGTCGTCGAGCGGCAGGCGAAGGCGTTGCTCAAGGTACACGAACGCAAGGAGCGCGAGGAGGCCGTCCCTGATTGCCTCCGATTGCCTCCGATTGCCAATGATTGCCTCCCTCATCAGGTACCCGATCGCAAGGAGCGCGAGGAGGTCGACGGGCTGAAGGCGGAGCTCGCAGCCGCACGCAAGGAGATGCAAGTACGCGATGCACGATGGAAGATGACGGCCGAACGGCTCAAGAAGACCGCCCAGACGGCGGAAGCTAAGGTGGCCGAGCTCGCCGCCGAGGTCGCCTACCTCGAAAAGTGTCGCGTGCACGGCTGGACGCCTGCAGGCCCTAACCCGTCGCACAAACAGAACGGCGGAGTGGCCGCGGGGGTCGTGGCGGCGGCGACGGACGCCCGAGCCGCGAGTGCCGCAGAGGCAAGGGCGGCGACGGCGGCCGCGGCGGCTGCCGTCGCGAGCATTGGCAGCGGCGGCAGCTTCCTCGATCATCAGAAGGAGCGTCTGATGAGCGCCGCGGCGGGTGCATCCCATTCCATGGCGCCTCCGGTGCCGATGGCCCGACCGCTCCAAAGCGAGCACTCAGCGGCCGCGGCGGCGCTCGTGGCGAGCGCCCAGGAGACGGTGCAGGCGCAGGCGCGCGCGGCGGCCACGGCGGCGGCTACGGCGGCGGCCACGGCGGCGGCGCAGGCGGCGGCGCAGGCGAGCATCTCGTCGCGATCTCGCGATCCTCTCGGCTCTCAAGGGGCCTCTCCTTCGTCCGGTGACGCCAGCGCGAGTGGCCGTCGCAGCGGTCGGCTGAAGCCCAAGGTGATCACGTTTGAGGACGGCTGGAGCTTTGCGGATGACGAGCCCGTCACACACCCACTCGGCGCCAGCGCCGACCCGCAGCATGTGGATGGCCCGTACACGGATTGGCGGGATAAGGAGGCGCATGCGCGCCAAATGTCCATCTTGCGCATGCAGCAGCAATTCGATGTGGTCGAGGCGCACGCGCTCGCAGAAGCTGAGGCGGCCGTTGCCGCGGAGGCCGCGCAGCACGCGCGCGCGCGCGAGGCGCAGCGTTCGGCCGCAGAGCCGACTGCGCTTGCGATGCCTGCCTCGCCAGCAGAGGTGCTGCTCACCAACGGCTACTTTCTGCGCGTGGCGCTCGACGCCAATGAAGGTGCTCCTGTGCAAGAGGATCGCCATGCAGACGGCAAGGTAGAACGAGCCTTCCGCTCCGGCCGTCTGCAGATCCTCTACCCGACGGGCACGCGCAAGGAGGTACTGCCGAACGGCGTACAGACGGTCATCTTCTCCAACGGCGACGTCAAGCAGACTGGCGTCGACAAGCGCGTCGTCTACTACTATGCGGAGGCGGCCACAACGCACGTGTCGGAGCCGAACGGCACACAGCTGTACCACTTCCCCAACGGTCAGGTCGAGCGCCACTTTTCGGACGGGCTCAAGGAGATCAAGTTTGCCGACGGCACGCTCAAGGTAGTGCTCCCGTCGGGCGAGGTACAGTCCCTCACCGACATGCCCTTCGCCCCAACCGGCAAGTTGCCTAAAATGATGCAGGGCCTTTCGCCGCAATCGGCGCTCCCTTACCGGCGGTGAGAGGACTCGCGGCTTCTTCGCCACCCTCTCTCTTGGCGTCGGCGAAGATGCGAAGATGTTAGCCCCCTCCCTCCACCGGTTCCCATGGGCTCGCGAGCTTCCCACAGCCACTGCCGCCCGCATCCGCCATCCCCACCAACCCTTCGTCGACCCCGACGACCATCCGCCAAAACGTATTGTGAAGCCGGCGTTCAACGCGCTTCTTGACCCCATGGGAAGCCAACGCTTGAGTGAGGTCATGGTGCATGTGCGATATCGGTGATTAAAGTCGAGCCTGTGGAGAAACAATGGCGGTGTCTCTGTCAGCGAGGTGCAGGACTCTTCAGCTCTCAGGTGTGCTGGCGTGACCTCTTAATTTACGTTATTGACGAGTCGCCGGGGCACGCGGAGCGCCGGCTTGTGTCCGCACTTTTTACCATGCTTTTTACGTCGGGTGGGGTCGCTCCGGCCGGGGAACGCAGCCACCCGAGATCCGTTGGGCGATCCGATCCCTACTAGGTATACTCTCGGACCCTTGGATTACCTAATAGCATACGCTCGCTCGGGCCCGACGACCTCGGTCGGGCCATCATGGTTTTCATGCAAGCCATCGAGCTCCTTGAGCCACTCAGCGACCATCGATCTCGAAACACCTCCCCGCGGTGACCCTGGACGAGCTCGTGCATGTATGGCGGAGACCACGAATCATGTATGGCGGAGACCCCGAATCGGCCAGAGTCGCATCCAAGATCCGGTCCCATGTGGAGAGGCGGCTCGCCTGATCAGGCTGTGTGGGCCTAGACGCCGTCAAGTCTAGGGGTACTCGGGCTTCTTCCACTGCTCGCACGTACCCGGAGGAGCGGGTGCGTTGAGAGGCGATGCGATGCCACGCTCAGCCATCTCGAGGAGCGACCAGACCTGGAATGGGAAGCCGGGCAGGCTGCGGGCCGCATCCGTGCCTTCCAGCTGCCGGCCCCACGGGAAGTCGGAGGTCGGCCGTGGGTCCCAGCCAGATCCCATGCGCAACGTCCAGAAAAAAGAGCCGACCACGTTGCGGGAGGTGGTGAAGATGAGCTTCTGTTCCTCGAAGAGCTGGGCAAGCTCGCGTCTCACGGTCACGTCGCTCAGGTCGAGCGGCGCGTCGTGATTCGTGGCGAGGCTCCACTCACCCAGCACGATCTCGAGGCCTGGCACCTTGTTCTCCCAGTCGGACTGGGCCGTGGTGCAAGCCCGCTCGTGGATTTCGGCCCACGGCATGATGCGATAATCCCAAGCGGCCCAATTGAGATACCAGTGCCAATCGATGAGGAGCTTCCCAGCACCTCCGTCCACGAGGCCCTTGATGAACGTAGGGACGCCCCAATCGTTCGGGTACAGAAAGCTCATGATGAGGGGTGTGGAGGCAGGCAGAGCGCTTCGAGCTGTCGAGACCGCTGCGGTGTAGTACGCTTGAATCGCCTCATTGAAGCCGCCCGTGTTGAGCGCGGGCTCATTGGCGAGCTGAAGACCAACCACGGTCGCGCGCTCCTCCTCGGGCAGCGACGCAATCCAGTTGGCAATCTTGGCGGTGCTTTCCAGGCCGACATCGCCCCAGGTGTTCGGCTGACCATTCGCCTTCTCGCGTGGGCGCGAGGTCGGGTAGAGACCGCCCTCGCACTTCTCTATGTCGCTGACCTTGGCGTCGGGCGTGTATGCGAGAGGCGTCTTGCAATTGAGCCCATCGGAGACGCAGTGCGAGTTGCAGGGCAACGAGTGGATGTCGATCATCGCCGAGATCCCACGATCACGCAGCCGGCCTAGCATGGTGCGCAGGTAATTGAGCCCACCAGTCACGAAGCCTTCTGGGCTGATGCCGTACTCGAGCGGCGACGATCCACCCACCGGTGCGTCGGCAATCCAGTAGCCGACTGGGATGCGGACGACATTGACCCCGAGCGCCACTGCAGCGTCGAGCGCATCGTTGGTGATGAAGCCCTCCCAATGGTTGCGCATCGTCTGGATCGCGTACTGATCCGAGTGCTCGGCGCGAAGCTTGATCACAAAGTCGAGCTCTGCTGCCGCTTCGAATTGGTCAAACATCCACTTCGGCCGCACATCCGGGCTGCTGATGGCAGAGCGCTCAAACGGATTCACTTCCATCAGCAACCAGCCTCCGAGAGACACCCCATACCAGTATCCTGTCACCATGGCCCTCGTCGTGACTGGTGGTATGGTGCCGACGAGCAAGAAGACTGCTGCGAGAAGAAGTGCTGCGATACCAAGCACACGTGCGGCCTGAAGCTTTTGGAAACGGACCGGCGCCGCGACGCGGTTCTCAAGCAGTGGCACCGCGAGCATCTTCTAATTGCGTTCGGCGCGACGTGAGAGAATCTTGGAGACTGCTCTCGGGACCGAAAACATCTCGTGGTACTTCACACCTGGACGTCAGTCTGAAAGCAGTTTCGTCGCGGTCCTCCCGCGCACAACAAACTCCGTCTCAAAGGACGGCTCCGCTCCCCGTCAAAGACGCACTTTTGGGTTATATATTGTTATATTCTAGTTCATCCAAAACATATGTACAGCTCTCAATCCTCATCGCTATAGTAGTCCGCCGCGTCGCCACCTCCGCGCGGATGCGCGGCGGCGGCAGCGGCGGCCGCAGCAGCGGCCATCTCCGCCTCTTGCGCCGCGCGAGCAGCGGCCGTGCGCGCGGCGGCCGCGTTCGCTTCGGCGATGCGTCTTGCTTCGCGCTCCTCCTGCTCACGCTTCCGTTGCTCACGCAGCGCGACCGCCCGGTGGGCCGCCAGCTGCTTCATCAGGCCCGACCGCGCGGCGTCGCTCTGCCGACCAGGAGGCAGAGCCGCGATGGCGGCCTCGAGCTCGGCCGCGGCCCCTTCGTGGTCAGAGGGCGGCGGCTTCTTCTTCTCCTTTTGCTGCTGCTTCTCGAGCAGCGCGAGCCTCTTCGCCTCCTCCGCCTTCTCGCGTCGCTCCTTGGCCTGTTGGCCGCGGAGCTCCTTCTCACTCGGCTCGAGTGTCGAGCTCGCCCCGAGATTGCCGTCGGTTGGCGAGCCGCCGTCGCCGTAGCCGCCGCCGTAGCCGCCGCCGTCAGGTGGGGATCCGGGCGGCGGCGGCTGGTGCTTCTGGTGCTTCTGTTGCTTGGCAAGCAGCTGTTGCTTGCGCTGCTCCTCGAGGGCCTCGCGACGTTCGCGGGCGGCGGCGCCGCGCGTGTCGATGGCGCTCGTCATCAGCAGCGCGGACGAACCTGCCTCAGCCGGCGGAAGCGGCGGCGGAGGTGGCTCCTCCCTCGGCGCGGCTGTCCCCTTCTGCAGCTGCTTCTGCTGGATGGTTGCCAGTCGTGCCTCGTCCATCACAGCTCGCTTTGCTGCCGCCGCATCCCGCCGCTCGATGCGCGCGTCGAGAACTGGAGCAGGCTGCGGCGGCGCGTCGGGCGGCGTCGCCGGCTTCCGTGGAGTCGCCGACGCGACACGACGCGGCGGCGGCGCACCAGCACCGCCGGGGGTGTTGGGCGAGGGTGTGCCGGGCTTGGGCGGTCGTCTTCGGCCCTCAGCAGGCATCGCGTCCGCGAGCGATGCGCCGCCGCCGCTGCCGCCCGAGGCGTTGTCGTGGACGGTGCGCGGGCGGCCGGCGCCGCCACGCGCGCGTCCAAATTTGGTATCGCCCATGGCATGCAACTGATCGAGCTCGGAGAGCTGCGGGGGGCCGTCAATATGACCCGATGCGCCCATCACGGCGCCACGGGGCGAGTGCACCGAGAGCACATTCGGTGGCTGTGATGCGTGGTGCGCCGGAGCGCGCGCTCGGCTCGCGTGCCCGTAGTGCTGCTGAGAGGTCCCTCCTGCTGATGGTGAGCGTGGCGAGCGTGGCGAGAGCGGCAGGGCCGTGCCGCCGATCGCCGCACTCGCCGCCGCCTCCATGACGGCCGGATGAACCCCCCGGGCCGCATAGACCAACTCGCCGCCACGCTCTGACGAAACCTTGTCAGATGCGGGTGATGAGCGACGGCCGTAGCGCGGCCGGTTGTGCGTGAGAGGCGGCGGGCGCGACGACATCGCGGGAGGCGGCGCACTGGCGGCCGCGGCAGTCGCGGCGGCGCTCGTGACGGCGCTAGGCCGGATGCAGCCGGGGGAGGGGTCGGACACGTCGTCGAAGCTGTCGTCGTCGTTGTCCCAATTGCCAGCCTCATCAAGCGCCGGAGGCGGGAAGCGTTTCCATGCAGGCTCGCCCTGGTGAGCCGACTTCGGCGCCGTGATGGGCGCCGCCGCCGCCCCCTGGATGCCGCTGGGGATTGGGCGGGTTGGAGGCCGTACCAACGGAGGTGTGTCCACGTAGCTCGGGCGCATCTCCGCGTAGCTCGGGCGCATCTCCGCGTAGCTCGGGCGCAGCTCGTAATTACACACCGGGCCGGAGTACGCCCTAGGCACGTCGTCCTCGTCGTAGCTGACGGCATGCGGATCCCGAGCGGGCGTGCGGTTAGCGTGCGGTGGCGGCGGTGGCGGCGGGCCGACGGCAGCGGACTGCGGAGGAGTGCCATGGCGGGAGGATCGCGTGCTCACTGCTTTGCCGAAGCCACCGCGACAGCTCGCGCCTCCGCCAGCAGCGGCGGCAGCGGCGGCGGCGGCGGCGGCGGCGGCGGCGGCGGCGGCGCTACCGCCGGCGCCCACGCCGCCACCGTCACCCTTGGCGCCCTCCCGGGCCGCTCCTCCGCCCGGCGCTGCCGAGCCAAGAGCCGAGCCAAGAGCCGAGCCGCACGCTTGGCTCGTCGCTTTGGCGCGGGCGGCCGCCGCGCGGACTCGCTGAGCTTCAAGCACGAGCTCGATCGCCTCGTCCACTGAGCCGCCTACCGACTCGACGGCCCGGCGGGCGGCCTCCAGCGCGCAGCCGGTCTCCGCCATCACCATGTCGATCGCCTCGTCCATCGAGCCGCCCAGCACTGCCCACGACGGCGCCTCGGGCGCCGTCTCGAGCGCGCCGATGGACGAGCCGCCGATGGGCGGTGCGCGTGTGGGGCCGCATGAGGGCGCGCTCGCAAGGCTCGCCTCGCGCTGCAGCTGCAGCTTCCACCGAAGCCGCTCCATCTGCAGCCGGTTCATGGATGGGCCTGTCGAGGCGTTCACACGCGCTTCCTTGAGTGCAGAGTACTGAGCGATGCAGGCATCGCTCAACGCTTTCCACGCCTTGCGCTCCTGGCGCGCATAGGCCGCCTTCGCCTCCTTCTCAGCCTTGAGGGCCTCCGCCTTCGCACGCTCCATCGGATCGCCCATGGTGTCGCGCCCGCCGACGCCGAAGCCGCCGCCGCCGCCCATCTCACGCGCACCCTCGGCCACCTTCGACTCCGCCTTGCGCTTGGCCATGACCGTCTTCTGATCAATCTCGCCAATCTCCTGGACGAGCGTCTCGCCGCCGCTCGTCCAGGCGACCAAGGCGGCGGCCTCCTCGTCCTGCTGCCCGTCCATGATGCACGCGTGCCGGAGCGTGTTGAGCGAATGCTCCGTGTCCTTCGCCGCCGGGGAGACCGTTGCCAGAACCAATGTGCTCGCGTCAGCGTCGGTGAAGGACGCCTTGAGCACCTTGGTGAGCGGCGAGCGGCCGGCGAGCAGCCCCCACTCGCCCCCCCGGGCGAGCGCACGGACCGAATCCTTGAGCGCCATCAGCGACGAGTTGATCATCGCAGACTCCTTGGTGCGCTTCGCGTCGTGCTTGTCCGAATCGATGCGCATCTCGGAGCCGGCGAGATCGACCAGCGTGAGCAGGCCCACGTTGCCCTTCGGCCGGTCGTGGCGCTGGATGGCGATGCGGCAGATGGCGTGCGAGCGCGAGGACGCATCGTGCACGCCCGTCGCGGACGTGGAGCGCAGCGCCGACGCGAACTCGAGCAGCCCGACGAGCCCCGCGGCCGACGTGACCTGCACCTCGACGCTTGGCACGATCTGCGTCTCGCCAGCGTGGTCCGCGAGGAGCTGTGCGGCGGCGCCGCCGTTGAGGATGTCGCGAGCGCCGCCCTGCGCGAGCTCGGCGTACGCGCAGGTGATCACGTCGCCCGCGGCCACGTCGATCGCCGCGAATAGGTCGGCCGCCGCCGCCTCAAAGATAGCGCGCATGGTGAAGGTCTTGCCGCTGCCGGTCTGCCCGTACATGAGGACCGTGGCGGACTTGGAGGACGCCGCGAGCGCGACGAGAGGCGCGACGCTGCCGGCGTACACGTCCCGAGACGACGTGCGCTCGTCGTACACGCGGTCGTACCGAAACGTGTGGTGCGACACGAAGAGCCTACGGCAGTCGGCATGCATGCGGCAGTCGTGGATGACGAGGTGCGAGCGGCCACACGTGACCACGTCAAACTCGCCCTGCGTGAGCTCGTGCGGAAAGATAGGACGCCGCCGCACAGCCACCTTGCACCGCTGCATGAACGCGCTGGCGCCATTCTCGATGGCGGGCGCTGGCTCGTCGGAGGTCTGATGCTGCTCCTCACGGTAGCGTGCGATGGCCTCCTTGAAGCGACCCGCGTGATCGCGCCGAGCAGTGCGCTTATCTACGTTACGCACGGGTTGCGACTCAGCATTGCCCATCCGTGTCCGTGCACACCCGTGAAGGCGGTGGCGGCGGCGGCGAGGGACTCAGCTGCCAAAACGCGCGGCGGGAGCGTGCGATTCACCCCCGGACTGCCCCCCGCTGCTGCCCCCGCGCAAAATACCGATGTTGACGAATCCGTTGCCGTTGGTCGTGCGTCGGAGATGAAAGTGTGCTGAACGGTCGAACGTGAGGGCCCCGAACGCAGGCACAAGGGAGGTCCCTCCTACGACAACTGAACTGCTCTGAAAAAACTACACCGTCTCGTGTATACGTATTGCGTCACCCCGAGAGACACCTCACACCCAGAACCCCTCCCGTTGCGCTCACCTGAGAGCTGCACTCTCAAAGCAGCACGCACCCCCGGCTCATGAACTGGTGCTTCGAGCGTGAGGGGTCTCTCCGCGAATGCACGAATGCACCCGCCTACATCACACGGCACGTCATTCCCTTGTCTTCCGTCGCCGGCGCCGGTGCTGGTGCGCTGCTTGTCGTGCGGCGCGCTGCTGCTGCTGGAGGCACCCGGGCGCCACCGCCGCGCTGCTGCTGCTGCTGCTGCTGCTGCTGCTGCTGCTGCTGCTGCTGCCGCTGCTGGTGCAGGTAGGCTTCCTCGCGCTCAGCGGCCTGACGATCCTCTTCGCGCTGCAGGGCGAGCGCAATCTCGTAATCCGAAGCGGCGCCCGCTTCGCCTCGGCCGCCCCGGCCGCCCCCGCCGCCCCCGCCGCCCCCACCGCCCGGGTAGCGGCCCGCAGGGTGCGCGTAGGTCGCGTGAACCACACCAGGCGTGCGCTGCTGCTGCTGCTGCTGCGCGGCATAGTACTGCGCGGCGATCTCATGTTCCTCTCGATCGGCGGCGGCGGCGATCTCACGCGCTTCGGCAGCCTCGGCGGTTTCAGCTGCCTCGCGTGCAGCTCGCAGCTCGAGATCGAGCGTGCGGAAGTTCGAATCGCACATGAGCGTATCGCCATCGACCTGATTCAGCCGCTCCCACACGAGGTCGGCCTCGTGCAGATACCCGATGTCCGTCGCGAGCAGGTACAGATGCTCACCATGCTTGGTGAGCGTCGAAAAGTGGTTGTTGCGGAAGAAGACGGCGAGCTCGTTCTCCTTGCATTCACCTGATGACGGAGGCAATCAGAGGCGCTCAGGGGTGGGTGAAGAAGAAGGGGTGGGTGAAGAAGAAGAAGGGTGAAGCAGAATGCGAGCTCTCGTGCTCGTGGTTGCATGCACGTGGTTGCATTGCGTGGTGGCACCCACAGTGCAACTTCTCGAGCCCGTGATACGTGAGCTGGTTAGCCGACGTCTGGAGCCATTCCTGAGCGATGAGGGCGTCGGTCGTGCTCGCGACGGCGCTTGGGCTGCTTGCTGGAGGCGACGGCGGCGGCGAGGGCGCCACCGAGGCGGCGGCAGCGACGGCGGCAGCGGCGGCGGCAGCGTCGGCGGCGGCGGCGGCGGCCCTCGACCGTAGTCGGCGGCGGCTGAAGGGCGGCGAAGGCGGCGGCGAGGGCGGCGGAGTGCGCGGCTGCATCGAGAGCTTGAGAGCCGCCTGCAGCTCCTCGTCGTCGAGGCCGTCGGCCGCGGGCCGTGCGGTGGGCGCGGCGCGCCGGTGCGACGCTGTCGACGGCGGCACAGGACGCGCGGGTGAGCTGAGCTCGATGACCTTCTCAACAAGCTGATTATACGTCAGGTGGCCGACGACCCGCGCGGTCGTCTTGTCCTGGGGATCGACGCACCAGCCGTGCAGCAGCCGCACGTGCATCAGGTCGAAGATGAGCAAATCTTCCGAGTACTCCATGCCATCGACCTTGTCGAAGCGCACGTTGACACTGCGTGGCGGCGCGAGGCGATGGCACGGGCGGTGGGTGAGAGAGAGAGAGCGCGCGCGGCACGCACGAAGGCGCACGGTCACTGCGCGGCCCGGATGCAGTTCGCAGGTTCGACTCGCGCGCGTCATTACTCGAGCCCGCGATTGAGCTTCGGGAAGAGCGCCATGCAATCGGTGATGTTCTTCTGCTGGTTGGCACGCAGCTCGGCGTCCGACGAGAGGCTATTGCGTTCGAGCATGTACTCGGCAATGAGCGACGTGAGCTCTTCAAACGTGATGTTCGCCACATCCTCATGGATGGTGATCGCCCCGCGGAGGCAAAGGACGTTGGCGAGTGCCAGCAAAGGGCACGGGCCGTTTTCATTCTGCATCAGGACCGGCACCTCCCTGCCCATGTACGAGATGCGCTTGCACGGGAAGGAGAGCACGGACATGCCGAAGATGCGTGCCGTCCAATAGCCGAAGGCCTCTATTTTCCTCTCGCTCTCGCGAGGACTGCAGCCGCGATGGTGGCACAATGGACTTCGCCGCGCCGCAGAGACGAAATTCACGGCGCCGTCTCGAGCGTTTTCGGTACCGGGAAGCCAGTCAGTTAGTCAGTTTCGTCGCTGTCCTCCCGCGTTCACCACACCTACTCTACTCTAATAACATCCGGGCGACGGCACGCACGCCCATGCCTAGTGCACGAGGGCCTAGCAGCGCCACTGCCAACGCTCCGGCGCTGGCTTCAATGTGCACGTCGGCGATCTGACCACGACGCATCCGCCAGCACTGCCAGTGTTTGAAAGGGAAGCGTTGCGCAGAAAGACCCTTGGAGAGAGACCCTTCTGGTTGAGAACATCGGTCACCGCACAGCGAAGTTTCAGCGGACCCAGTGGCCGCGATGGGTGCAGCGCGACGTGAGCCAGAAAGACTTCAGGGTCCAAGTACCGCGAGGGGTCGGTTACGTTCGCAAAATGATAGTTCTGCAACGTGTGCACCGCAAACGTGCGGTTGGGATCGAAAGCCCCTTGCGCCGTGAGCTTCTCGAGCGTTTGCCACTCGCGCGTCACTCGCTGAGCGATGGCTTGCTTTTGGCTGGCCTGCACGATGCGCGAGCTTCCTGAACGCTGCAATGAGTGCGCGTCGCGAAACAGGTCGATCGGTAGGTCCATCATAACGAACACATTGGAGCAGTACGCCAGCCAAGGACTCTCAGAGGCACGCGACCACTCGATGGGCGCAAAGCTTCGCCCCTTGAGATGGAGCCCCAGACGGATGCCATGGTCCCACACGCCGCTGAATTGCGCAACGGCACCACGGCTGCCGACAAAGAAGTAGTCGTTGTGCAGGTAAATCTTGTCGTCGGTAAGGATGTTGGCAAGACGATTGCCAAGCCAGCCGACGGACAGCTTTGGGAACGTCATGTCTAGCCGCATGCGCAGCACGATCTTGTAACTCCAGCCGCGCTCGCGCTCGTGTGCCACGACGTCGGCGAAAGCGAGTCGAATCTTGTGAAATTGTGCGAGAGCCCACGCGTTGAGGCCCGGCTGCCATGACTTGGCGCGCGCCTCTTCCACCTCCTCCGCCGTCTCCATTCGCATCTTAGCCCTTCGGCCGCCCTTGCCGAATACGTCGGCAAAGAATCGCGTGCGCTCCTCGGCGCTGCACGGCTCGTCCTGATGCATGCCCTTGAGGTTGAAATCGGTCGTGGGCACGTTCGAATGGTCCGACTCGAGCTCCTCGAAGACAGCAAAGACGTCGGCGCGCTCGGGTGGGCCGATGGAGTCCAGGAACGCGGCAATCCTCGCACGTTGCAATGGCGAGCGTAGGCCACGCAGAACCCCAACGCACATGATGGCGATGTCGTGGTGGTCTCTTGTCGGCGACGTGCCTAGCGTCGCTCCGACCTCGCCACCGTCCCGCGTGGCCGTTTGGTGCGTCACTTCCTCCGCACCACCGTGAGTCGTGACAGGCTGCCTCGTCAGCGAGAGATCATCCAACGTCCGCAGCGCGGCGGTGTACCCGTTGTTAGGCATCGGTGACGGCAGGTTCGCGCACGCGTGCTCGCGTGCTCGCGTGCGCGGCTGCGCCACAAGGAGCGCCGAGGAGGAGCAGGAGCATGCCGCGCCTACTGAGCCAAATGGCTGGCCTGCGAGATTGGCGGCCTGCTCCGAGAGTTCCGGGTCGAGCCGCAGCGTGGCACGGCAGCCCATGATCTGGCGTGACTCTGCGTCGCACCAGAGGCCCTTGGTGTGCACGTGCCGAGGCAGCGGCGGAAAGGCCAGCGGGGCAAACACCGACTCAAGCACGTCTTGCTCCGTGTTCGTGTAGGGAATATAGTGACCGCTCGTGGACGCGTCGCTGAGGACTCTGAAGAGGAGCTGGCTCGGCTTTAGGTAGAACATATGCGTGTTGAGCCCAAGGTAGTGCCGAGTGGCCACCTCGCGACGAGCAACAAAGTACCTCTCGCTGTGGCGACGCATCCACGGCGACGGGTCCTCAGAGAATACAACGTCAGTGTCGACGCAGAGCACATTGTCGTACTCGGTTAGGTTCCAGGCGAGCAGCTTTGTGGTTGTGCACACGCCATCCTGCCGGTCTTGGACAGGCTGAGCAATCCACTTGCGTCCCCAGCCAACAGGAAGCTCTGCACCTCGGGCCATCGTACGGTCGACGTTGCGCAGCTCACCCTTACGGTACTCCGGTGGACGTGTCAGCGGAGAGAGCGCGAATGCTGACGTGGGCACATGGGAGACATCGATGACACGGTCGAAACCGGCTCTGCGGAGATGATCAGCAGAGCTCATGGAAAAGCCGCGCACCATCGCAACGAGCTCAATGGCACTCTTTGCACTGCGCAACGAGCAGGCCAGCAGTGCCGCGCGTTGAAGTTGCAGATGCGACGCGCTTTCGCGATAATCCGTGCCGTTGCACAGACAAACAACGACCGCTTGGCGGCACGCGGCCGAAGCGGCGTCGCACGTGATCAAGTCACTCCGCATACATGTATGAATGCACACCACACGTAAACAGCACAACAGCATTCACAGTAGGAGCGAGATGCTGCGAAGGACCCCCGAAATGCATGCAGACGGAGAGCTGTGAAACAGCCAAAGTACCCCCTAAGCAGCACGTTCCCTCCCGCTCATCGGCTCCCGCTGTCCCGTGAAGCGGGGGTGAAGGCGTGAACCACAGAAGTGGGCCCCTGTGGGCGAAACAGTGGGTATGTGAACTGCAATGGATTTTCAAAAAACGAGCCCCACACTCTGCACGGGCTGCACGCCACAGGCCAGGGGTTCGGACGCGCTCCCTTCTCACACGAGCGCTGCGTCCTCAGACCCGGGCTTGCCGATCCCCCTGCCGCTGCACCCGAGAGGTGCGCTGATGGCGACGAGCCAGCGCATAGCGTCGAAAGGTGGCGGTGGCGGCGCGTCCTCCTGACCCTCCTTGAAGTCGCCCTTCTTGACAGCCTCCTTTAGATCCTTGATCGACTCCGTGAGATCCTTAATTGCCTCCCTGAAGGAGGTGCCAGGCTCGTCCAAGGCGTCGGGATTGACGAGCTCGGTCTTTCTTGGCGCGAAGAAGGTCTTCGACAAGCAGCCGATCGCCACGAGAAGCAGCAGGGCTGACACGAAGAGCAGCCCGAATCTTTGCTCGGGGATCTTGAAGAGGATCTCCTTGAAGACGACCATGCTGCCGGAGCAATGGGAGGACGCGGGCACCACTGAATCAGCATCACGGCTCAGATGGCACGGCGTGTCAGATGGCACGGCGTGCTGGTGTTGGAGGCCCTGCGAGGCTCTCAAACCTGGCGTCATAGCTAGATGCCCGTGGCGGTGATGGTGGCAGCATGGCGCAGCACTCGAAACACGTCGAAGACAAGGTCGAAGAGAAGTCGTGTTTGCTACAGTGAACAACATCCAACTCCATGAGCTGGAAACCGCGGTTGCACTCTTCCTCCTTAGCCCACGGTTGCGAGTCAGCCTTACAGCCGGGCGGAACGGTCACCGCACGAGGCAGGAGAGACGCCAACGTCGCGACAACAACAAAACCAGCCATCGCGTCGGCGTGAATCGGCCGACACAGACGTCGCTTCGCCGATTTCGTCAGGCGCTTGTGAAGTGGACGGGATGAACAGCAACCGTGCATTTACGGAATTACAAGTAACGCCGGCGTCCGAACACGTCCGAACGCGGCCCTCGAGACATGAAGTCCAAAAATGTCCAATTGTCGTACATGTAGTGCTCGTTATTCAAGATTCGAAGGCTTCCCTCACCTACACCGACCTGATCCGGTGTCTCCCGGGCGTGTACCTTACACCAAGGCCTTACACGCTCATCGACGGCCCCGGGTCGCGCGCGCGCCGCCCAAGAGGGGCGCCGCCGCCGCGTACTTCGCATACAATCTCTGTAGACATCGGTGTCCGCACGCTAGTTGCACCTCTTACTTCCTCTTACATGTATTGGACGAGATGTTGCCGTCCTTGCCCACTCAACTGCTCCTTCGTCCCCAGCTAGAAACTAGGCTAGACGATGATGATGGCTAGATTGGCATACATGTAAACCCTTGCATGTAAAGATGTAATCATGTATATATTTATGAGCCTTCCCCCTTGCCTTCCCCTCATCCCCTGCCGCTTTTGTATGTGTATTTCAAGGGTGTACATGCCAGTCAGGCAAGGTGGTTGCACAGGTTCTGAGCTTCTGACCCGGCGACCCCCGGGGCGTTGACCCGGGGTATCCGGATACGGATACATTGTACATGTAGAGGACTCTTGACAAACTCTGATCCCGTGTCTCGCGGTATTCGTTACACATCGCGAGCATGAGAATGAAGCGGTCTGTGTGAACGGTGAATACAGTGGTGCCGTGTTTTGTGTATTCATGTGAAAACTCAAGATTCCGTCAAACGCCCCGTGAATGCCAATCCCGAAGCTCACGCCGGCCGCTTGCTTGCTGCTCCTCGGCCCGACGGTTGCGTTACAGATCCAGGGGGCTCGCGCCCACTCTGTGCGTGCCTCGCGCTTCGGGACCGTCTGCTGCCAAACGCGCGGCGACGATCTGTTCAAGCCGTTCATCGCCCTCCCACCAGCAGCAGACCGGGACATTGCGGCGGAGGCGAGCGTGGCTGCGTCGCTCTTTCGACCATCCTCGGTGCCGCTCTTCCGCCCCGTCGAAGAGACTCACGTCGACCGTCAGCAGCAGCGACGTGTGGTTCTGCTGACGCACGCCGCTGCGAGCGGCTTCCGGCAGCTTGCATGTGAGGTGGTGGCTGACATCACCACTGGCAAGCGCGCCGGCACCTCTTGGGCCAAGCCGCTCGCGTTGCGGACGTCGGCGAACGCGACACTGGCGATCGCGGCGCATCGCTTCGACCCGTGCATCGGGTGGACCGACGAGTCGAGTGTCCCCTCGACGATGCACGTCTTCTCACAGCTCGCTCCGGCCATCTTCGTGCCCTCGGCGAAGCTCGAGAACGCGCCCGCCGCGCTCGCGCTGGCCGTGCGATGCATCGCTCAGGCGCACGCCGACGCCGGCTCCGACGCAGACGACAGCGGCCTTCCGGCCGCTGGTCGTCAGCGCAGCGAATCGGCTTTGCTGCATGCCTTCGTGTGGTCGCTTGACATGTATGGATAGAGGTCGCGGGGCCTCGTTAACGGCCTCGCGCGGCTTTCAAGCGCGCTGTAAATATTGTGTATGATTGGTATGATTGCGGAGCATGCGCATCGATCTCGAGCGCGCAATGCCATGATTGCGGAGCATGCGCATCGATCTCGAGCGCGGCAATGCCCATAACATATCGGCATATCCGATATCGATCGGTACCGCGTGAGATATGTATGCACCATGCGAAACGTTGCGAATCGTCATGCGAATCGTACAATGTTCAATGTAAAATCCTTTGATATTCTAGGAAATGCGGAAATGCGTGAGGAAATGCGGTCGCGCCCCGCGCCCCGCAGCTCACCTCACCGTTACCAACTCCACCTCGTTCAATAATTGTTCATCTCAGATACGCAGCTTAAACCCAACCTTTCCTTGCATTGCCTTCCAAGTCAAGGCCTCCCCTTCATCGCCAATGCAAGGGTTGCGCTGGAGGTTGCACTCGGTCAATGCGCCATTAACGCGCAGGGCGTCGGCGATTGCAGTGATGCCCTCTGCGGTGTAGGTGCCTTCATGGTCGCCATAGTCGTTAGTCCAGATGCCGCACAGCTGGTTTCCGGAGAGGTTGATGCTCGTCAGCCCGCCGTTGACGCGCAGAGCGTAGGCAATCGCTGTGATGCCCTCTGCAGTGTAAGTTCCTTGACCATATTGATTGATGCCGCACAACTCGTTGTTTGAGAGGTCCAGCTGCAATACCATTCAATGCAAAGACGTGGGTTAGATAACAGTATAGGGATGTGTATAGGGGGATCAGAAAGCAAGCACCTGTGTCAGGGAGCCTGTGACAACGGCCTGTGATAGGTCCGACGCCAGCAGGATCGCATCAGGCGGCTTGAGGTACTTTTGGATCGCATCGGGCAGCTTGAGGTTGATCCTATGGAAATCAGCGGTGGTCTGGTCGCGCAGGATTCCGCAGAGAGAGATACCCTTCTGCTTGGCAACCTCAGCGAGCATCTTGGCGGACTCCGCATCAAGCCGATTGTTCAGGAGGTTGGCCATTGTCAGCGCGCCATTAACACGCAGAGCGTCGGCAATCGCTGTGATGCCCTCTGCAGTGTAAGTTCCATCGCCATGTTGATCGAGGCCGCACAGCTGGTTTCCGGAGAGGTCAATGCTCGTCAGCCCGCCTGTGACAGCTACCATAGCCGCCACGGCGTTTGCTCCAACTGGACCGATACCGTTCTTCCTGAAGTTGAGCGACGCGAGCTTGGTCTCCTTGTTGCTCTGGATGGCCTCACAGACTGCGCTTACGCCCTGATCCTTGAGATGGTTGAAGGACAAATCCAGGGCCATCAGCGCGCCATTGACACGCAGAGCGTCGCCAATCGCTGTGATGCCTTCTGCAGTGTAGGTGCCACCCCTATAGGTCACTCCGCAGAGTGCATTGCTGGAGAGGTCCAGGCTCGTCAGCGCGCCTGTGACGGCCACCATGGCCGCCACAGACTTTGCTCCCACTGGACCAATGCCGTTGTCCTCGAAGTTGAGCGACGCGAGCTTGGTCTCCTTGTTGCTCTTGATGGCCTCGCAGACTGCGTTTACGCCCTCATCCTTGAGGCTGTTGAACGACAAATTCAGGGCCGTCAGCCCGCCGTTAACGCCAAGAGCTGCAGCGAGCTCCTTGATGCCCGTCATGTCCCTGCTGGAGTCGGTGAGATTATTTCCGGACATGTTGATGCTCGTCAGCCCGCCGTTGACACCAAGCAACTTGGCCACGTGCTTGACTCCTGCTGTCCCACCAATGCTGCTATTTCCAACCATATCGCCGCTGATGTCAAGTTCCTTGAGCTTCTTGTTCTGTTCCAGTGCCTCACAGATGGCCTTTGTGCCCTCCTCCCCTAGCATGTTTTCGGCAAGGGACAGCTTCGTCAGCGCGCCCATGACAGGCACGAGGTACGCAAGAAGCATGCCACCCTCGACGCCGATGTTTCTCTCGTACAGGTCGAGCTCAGAGACGGAGTCGTCGCGCATCATCTGCACCGGTATGCCGCAAATCTCGCCAGAGCCGGCGCAGGCGACAGCTGCGAGCAGCAGCTCGAGCGGCGGCTCGCCCTCTCCCTCGATGCAGCTGAGGAGAGCGGTTTTGGCAGGGCCTCCAAGGAACGGCCTCTCGTCCTCGTCCTCGTCCTCGTCATCATCCCTCTCGTCCAGATCCACCCCGCGGACCGCGGCCACATTCACCTCGAAGCCCTCCCAGCGCAGTCGGGCCAGGCTGGGCAGCATCCTCCCCGCCGCTGCCGCCTCCCATGGCCGACCCGCGTCGACGAGGACCTTGATGTTGAGATCGGTGAT
>PJAB01000752.1:0-21263 GCA_002887195.1 Chrysochromulina parva | reverse complement strand
GGGCAGCGAGAAGGTGATGGGGCAGACGAGCTCGGCAAAGGCCTCCTCGGTGGCGCTCTTGTGTCGGCGCAGCTGCACCGTCGCGTCCTCGGCCTCGGCAGCCTCGCGGCCGCGCTTGGGCGGCCTTTTGCGTTGGTCTGCCGCAGCTCCAGCTCGCGCAACGCCTCGCTCTGTTTTGTGCAGGAAGATTGCCAAATCGGCCTTGGATTGCTCCACGAGAGCATTGCATTTAGCTGTTAGCATCTGCAGGTCGGCGAACCTGCCGCCCGGTGGATGCCGCTCCGCTTTACGCTCCCTCTTCAAGAGCGCCTTCGAGGAGGGCGGGGCGGGCGCTGGCGAAGGTGGGCCGTCTTCCGCGTCAGCGACTGCTGTTCGTGCTCCTGCTCCTGCTGCTGCTGCTGCTGACGCTGCGCGTGATGCTGCTGCTGCCGAATCGCCACCGCGGCTGCCCGCCACCACCCTCGCAAGCGGCATCGTCGGATTTCACGACTCGTCGGCTTTTTTCGCCGAAAAGTGCGCGTTTTGCAAACTTACCAAACTTACCCAACGGGAAGGGTGGGAAACCATGGATTCCATTGGAAAAGATCTGTGTATTTTATGTATTACATGTACACATAATTATTCGTTATAACGGCCGACACGATACCCTCGTTCGCACGTAGCCGCGTCGTGCGTGGCGAGCAGTTGCGAAGCGGGAAACATGAAGGCGAACCTCGGGTACCCCCATGCATAACCCCGTGACCAGTCGAGCCGTATATAACGTAAAATATGACTCGATTCCCAAATACAATTGTACCCTCAGACAGAGACGAGTCAGAGCGCCACCCCAGAGCCCAGCGGCGCCAGACGCTTGATTGTTTTCTTGACGCGGGAACTCACTGCAGAAAGTGAAGATCTAAAATTTGAGCCATTCTTTAGAGGAGGGGAAGTCCTCGAGGAACCGCTGCACTTTTGGTGTCTTACGATGTTTGTCGCCCGAAGCGGCGACTTGTCTTGACTTGACTTGACTTGACTTGACTTGAAGTGGCGCGATTCTGAGTCGACTTCCCTTCGCCCCGCCCCGACGTCTTTGATGCCATGGGGAACGCAGGGATCGCCCTCCCTGCCGGACCTACCGCCGCCAGCAGCGACGAACAACTCACGTACTCCGCCGCTGCCACTGCCGTCGACTGGCCCGTACTACGTCTACTCTCCTGGGATGTATGGAGCACCTTCAGCGCCGACGGGCTCTGGACGTGGCCAGCTCAGCGGGGTGCTTCCCTCGGGAGCGCGTCTTCGCATCCTCGATCACGAGCACTATGATTTCGACGTCGTTCAATCTCGTCGCCGTGAGCTGCAGGGGTCATTCCAGGCTTGTACAGAGGCCGTGAGAATCGTCATCGCCTCACCCACACCTGCAATCGGCGGCACGGCTGCTACTCACGCTCTCTTGGTGTTGCTCAACGAGACGATTGCGGCTCTTGCTATTGTATCGTGCCCTGGTTCGACGTTGAGCATGAGCGTCAGCGTCCAAGCTCAGGTTGCCATCGATCCCTCTGCTGCAGTGCCAGCGGGAATGTCGGTCACGATGTCGCCTCCGCCCTCTCCGCCCTCTCCGCCTCCCTCACCGCCCTCACCGCCCTCTCCGCCCTCTCCGCCCTCTCCGCCTTCTCCACCTCCGCCCTCTCCGCCTCCGATGCCACCTGCCCTCCCGCCATCGTTGCCGCCGGCGTCGCCGCCACCTTCGGTGCCGCCGCCCAGCCCTGAGGCTCCTCCTCCTCCAGATCTCCCTCCTCCAGAGCCTTCACGGCCGCCGCCGCCAACGCCAGATCGCCCCCCTCCAGATCTCCCTCCTCCAGATCGCCCCCCTCCAGATCTCCCTCCTCCAGATCTCCCCCCTCCGCGTCCACCACCCGGGGCGCCGCCAGCCTCTCCTCCACCGCGGAGCCCACCGCCTTCTCCCCCGCCACCTCCGCCGCCACCGCCGCCGCCACTGCCGCCTCCGCCGTCGCCACCCCCTCCGTCGCCTCTGTCACCCGAGCCTTCACCTCCCCCGCCTCCGTCGCCGTCGCCACCTTCGCTCCCGCCAATGTCGCCTCCGCCGCCTCCACCTTCGACTCCCCCACCGCCGTCGCCGCCCCCGCCGTCGCCGCCGCCGCCGCCCGCTCGCCCGCCTTCGCCTCCACCGCCGTCGCCCCCCCCACCGTCGCCGTCGCCGCCCCCACCGTCACCGCCATCGCCGCCCCCGCCGTCGCCCCCGCCGCCGTCGCCGCCTACCCGACCCCCTCCCTCGCCGCCGCCGCCAAGGCCACCGCCTCCATTTCCGCCGCCGCCGCTGCCGCCTCCGCCGTCGCCACCCCCTCCGACGCCTCTAGTCACTCCACCGCGGAGCCCCACGCCTTTCCCGCCGCCGCCGCCATCACCGTTCACTCCCGAACCAAGCAGGCCGCGGCCGAGCAGGCCACCCAGCCCTCCGTCGGCCCCACCTTTCCCTCCAGGGGGTTTCGTCAACTCCCCGAGCCGGCCGACTGCACCTCCACTGAGCCTGCCGCCGCCCCCAACTTTCGCATCCGTTGGCGTACAAGGCGATGCATGCATCCCCTCGGCCTCTGCGCCTACTTCTACTCCGGCTGACATGGTGGTGGTGGCAGCATGCGCTGGTCAGCTCACGAACGACGTGTTGAGCGCCACCTCCGCCATCGGGAGTGTTACTGCCGGGTCCACTGACAGCACAGCTCTCAACGTGGGGCTCAACATCCAGACTCAGCTCAGTCCGTCCGGGCTTGATGCACTGCGGGCAGTACTCGATACGGGCATCACGCCGAATCTTCCACCTCCTGCGGCCCCGCCCTCACCGCCCTCTGCTCTCTGCTCGAACACGTGCGACTTCGTCAGCCCAGTCTGCAGCGACGGCGGCGCCGGCGCTGTGTTGTCGTCGTGTCCTTATGGCACCGACTGCACCGACTGTGGCCCGCGCATCCCGCGAGCATCGCCGCCCTTGCAGCCGCTTCCATCACCACCACAACCACCACCACCGCCGCCGCCTCTGTCACCATCGCCGCCGCCTCCATCTTTATTACCACCCCCGCCGCCGTCTCCACCGTTGCAAGCTCCAGAATCGCCATTCCCACAGCCATCAGCACCTCCCGTGCTTCTGCCACCCTCTCCTGAACCATGTCCCCCTCCTCCTCCTCCGCCCTCACCTTCACCACCTGAGCCCTCTCCACCTCCTCCTTCCCAACCTTCGCAGCCGTACCCCCCATCAACACCGCCAACTCCGCGCACGCCTCCGGAGCCATCGCCTCCGCCCCCACCCCCACCATCGCCTCGCCCTCCTGAACCATCTCCACCGCCGTGGCAGCCGCCTCCGCCGCCGCCACCGCCGCCCGACCCCCTGCCGCCACCGCCGTACCCCCCGGGCGCAGTGACGCAGCAGCAAGTCTCTTTCGCCGTTACACTCAGCATGTCGTTGGACGACTTCGACGTGAATGCGCGAGCCGTATACAAGAACACCGTAGCCGCCCAGGTTGGCGTGAGCGCGGATAGCATTTCGCTCGAGGTTGAGGAGGGTTCAATCATCGTGACCACCAGAATCGTCACCCCAGACGCAACCTCCGCCGTCCAGATCAGAAACTCCGTCAGCATGGTCGCGATGGCCCCCGCCTCCTTCACACACAACCTCCGCGCCAACCCACAGTTTACGAACGTGCAGGTGCAGGGCATCACGGCGCCCCAGGTCGCCACTGTCCTTGTGCCGGATGACACGGAGCGGCTCGACGCCAGTTCGGCTGCAGCGTTGTTGGCCAAAGATAGCGCCTCATCGTCCTTTCTGCTGATCGCTCTGATCATGGCGGGAGTTTCGAATGTGGCCTGTGCGCTTGGGATTGCAGTGCTCATGGTTCGAAGGCGCCGCAGACGCCGTGCAAAGCTGGGGCAAGGCTCAACCCCGAGCAGGCCCAACGATGAACGCGATGGCAACTCGGGCATCGATATGACCGATCTCGCCAAGGTCGAGGTCGGACACGCTTCTACCCCCGCTCGCTCTGCTGCTCTTGCAGCACCCACAACTGCAGCCCCCCCAACAGCCCCCACATCGGACGATGTTGACCTAAGGAAAGAATCGCAACGAGATAGAGGTCGCACCTCCGCGATGACGCCCGTAACGGCGCACGAGAGGACGCGATCACATGACCCATTCCCATCTCGTATCAACAACTCGACCGCAAAGCTCGATACCAAATTAGGCGACAACGTGACCGCGAAGCTCGAGCGAGCACGCGTCGCTGCACGAGCAGGCCAGTCCCTCTCTGCAGCCTTCGCCGCCGCAAAAGTGAGAAGAATAGAAGATGATGATGGACTATGGAATGTGGCGGCCACCTCATCGACTCCCTCATGCTCATCTTTTGTGCAAGAAGATGAGAAAGTGGCTCCATCAGACAGGTCCGCCTATGGCAAGAAGGCAGACTCTCGCCCGTCCTCCGGGGTCCCGGCGTTGGATGCATCGGCTGCGACTGAGCGTGGAGGCTTTGATAGTTCCAGGTCGTCGCGCGGGCGCTCTACCCTCGGGAGACTCTCCCGAGCGACGCCAACGGCAATGAGCCTTTCTCGTGGTCTCACGTCGTCGAATGACCTACATGGGGCGTCTGCGCGCCCTGCCTTGCCGCATGCCGACTTGACGAGCGCGATGCCTCCGGCCCGGCGTCTCCCACCACCTGGACGTCTCCCACCACCTGGACGTCTCCCACCACCTGAACGTCTCCCACCACCTGGACGTCTCCCACCACCTGGACGTCTCCCACCACCTGGACGTCTCCCACCACCTGAACGTCGTGTTCCAGCGGCCAGCAGCAGCAGCGGCAGTGCCATCACAGCTGATACCACTACAATCGGCACCACTGACGACAGACCGGCCCTCGTTGCCGCGGATGATATGTTCACACCACGTGCCACAGCTCGCGCTTCCAACCAGCAGGGAACTTGTGCGTTCGCGGCGCGCTCACGCGTGACGCCGGTGATGCCGTTGTCAAGGACCGATACTGTCACCGCCGCCCTCGACGCCGCCATCGCTGCCTCTCGGCCACCCGGCCCAAGCCGCGTGCAACAGGTTGAGGAGAACGTGCAGGTGTCCGTCAAGGAGGCGAGCGAACTCGTCTCTTTAGAATCTTCTTGGCGTGGGAAGATTTGAAAAATGCGTTGTCCGTCAACATAAAATGACATGCAAGTAAACAGTGTGGTGCGAGTACAAGAGCTTCTACCGCGTTTAGACGCCTCACGCCGAGGGGGCCGAGCGTCGCGACCCTTGCGTGACAGACGAGACCGCCTTTATTGCTGCCTATTGCTGTTTGCTCCATCGTCGAGCGATTCGGCCTGGGGGCCAGCTTTAATATTAATTCACACGGTGCGACACGAGTCACGACAGGAGACTTCATACACGCGACGACGATAGCTGCAAGCATTGTATCAGAGTCTCAAGTCTGCAGAGCGGAGTACTAACAAATTCATACCCATCCGGGAAAAGAAATACAAATGAGAAAGCAGACGAGAAACGAGGGCCGCAAGAGGCAGAGCCAGGGACCGAGCGCCCGTCGACCGGACCACGGTCGGGCGTCGGGCGCATGGTCGGGCGTTTGGAATCGCGAATCGGGTTTGGGCATCATGTACATGTTGGGCGGATTCGGGGCATCGGGGGCATGGCGCATGTGGCCATGGGGCTTGGGCGGGGCACAGACGGAGCGTGTGCGTGGGGGCACAGACTGTGCAGCTTCCACTGCGTGAAAGCTGAATGGCGTGAACGCCTCGTTCCTTGCGAGCGGACTTGGACTTACCTCAAGACCTCGAGACACACAAGAGTTCACTGGCACATGCCTCAGATGCGCAGACTCCCACCCGAGCATGTTTGTAGGTGAGGAAGCTCAGCCACTGATGAGACACCCAACGAAGCACTCAGGCGTGCCAAAGCCGAGTCAAGCTGCTGGATGCTCACTCAGCCATTTGACTGCTTCCTCCTTTGAGTCGTCGTCGCAATCATCGAGCGAGGCGCTCGCCACCATCGAGTAGTAGCGGCGCGCCATCGGCTCGTCCTTCGGGAAGCCCGCGAGGCCATTTGCGTATGATTGCCCCAATTTGTGGCACGCGTATTTACTGCCGCGTGCGGCGGCGTCACTCAGCAGCGTATTGGCACGCGATTGGCACTCTGGCACGCCATTCCCCCGCAAGTAGAAAAGGCCAAGGCAGCCAGTCCCACTTGCATTCCCAGCCTCGTGGCTCTTCTTGTACCACTCGAACGCCTTGGCCAAGTCCTTTGCGAGGCCCTTCTGACCAAGCCAGTACCAAAGCCCCAGGATGAACATCGCCCCGCCATTACCAGCCTCAGCCAAGCGCAGCATCACCGCCACCTTCTCCTCCTCCTCCAGCTTCAGCTTCCACGCGTCCACCTTGTCACCCGTGAGAGCGCCCGAGGTGACCATCGTGCGGATCATGTTCTTGACCTGCAGCGCCGGCAGCAGCCTCGTGCCCATCTCCAAGTTCGTCACCGGGCTCTTGTGCTGCTGCTCGAGCCACTCCTCGATGGCCGAGCGCTCGTACACCTTGCCGTCCTCCGCGATGACGGGGTCGACGGGCAGCGAGAAGGTGATGGGGCAGAGGAACTCGTTCATGGCCTCCTCGAATGCGCTCTTGTGTCGGCGCAGCTGCGCCGTCTCATCCTCGGCCTCGGCAGCCGCGCGGCCGCGCTTTGGCGGCATTTGGCGCGATGGGATATTCACGCTGGATTCGGAAGTTTTGCGAAGACTCTAGTAGAGGGGGTCGACGTCCGTTTTTCGTCCAAAAGGAATCTTCAGTCTCTTGCGGAATCGAGCCCCTGGGTGACGTCGCACGACACCGCCGTCCATGTCCTCGAAGGAGATGCCGTCGTCGGACAAGGAGAAGCTGACCAAGGAGGAAAAGGCGGCCAAGAAGGCGCGAAAGGAGGCCAAGGCGGCCAAGCTGGCGGCTGCGTCGGCTGCACCGCGGCAGTCGCCGCGGCTGCAAGCGATGGCCGCCGCCGAGGCCATCCCGTCCATCGACCTCGCCCCTGCGGCCGACAAGAAGGACAAGAAGGACAAGGAGGAGAAGAAGGCGAAGAAGCGCGCGGCCGAGGCGGCGTCACTTCCGTCGATTGCTGAGGACGAAGCACCGCCGGCCAAGAAGGCGAAGAAGGACAAGGAGGAGAAGAAGGCGAAGAAGGAGAAGATGGAGGAGGCCCCCGCGTCGTCGTCGTCGGGCGGCGCGGGCGGCAGCTGCAGCAAGGCTCTGAGCGCCGACGCGTTCCGTGAGGAGCACGCGATCTCGGGCTCGTCAGAGCTGCCGGACCCCGTCCAGCATATCGACGACGCGCCCTTCGACGCTCGCCTGCGCTCGGCGCTGCGCGCGGCCAAGTTCACCGCACCCTCGCCGATCCAGGCCCAGGCATGGCCGGTGGCGCTGGCCGGGAAGGACGTGATCGCGATCGCCAAGACGGGCAGCGGCAAGACGCTCGGCTTCCTCTTTCCCGCCTTCAGCGCCATCCTGCCCAAGCTGCCGCTCGGTCAGGGCGTCGGCCCTCTGGCGCTCGTCATGGCGCCTGTGCGTGAGCTCGCGCAGCAGATTCAAGTGGAAGCGGAGCGCTTCGGCGCCGCGGTGGGCATCAAGTCGCTCGTCGTGTACGGCGGTGCACCCAAGGGACCGCAGATCGGTGCGCTGACGAACCTCTGATGGCCTATTGATTGCCTTCCTCATCAGCACCCAAGGGACCGCAGATCGGTGCGCTGACGAACCTCTGATGGCCTATTGATTGCCTTCCTCATCAGCACCCAAGGGACCGCAGATCGGTGCGCTGATGACCTCTGATGACCTATTGATTGCCTTCCTCATCAGCACGCAAGAGATGCGCTGATGACCTTTGATGACCTATTGATTGCCTTCCTCATCAGCACCCAAGAGATGCGCTGACGACCTCCGATGACCTATTGATTGCCTCCCTCATCAGGTGCTCTCGGCCGCGGACGGCCAGCATTAGTGGTGGGCACCCCAGGGCGGCTCAATGACCTGCTTGCACTCGCCAACCCGCCGGTGACGAACCTGAATGCATGCGGGTACGTGGTGCTTGACGAAGCCGACCGGATGCTTGATATGGGCTTCGCGCCGCAGATTGATAAGGTGCATGCTGATTAGCTCTGCTCCCGCCGCCTAGGCTCCGGCCGCCTTTGACTCCTCTCCCTGCGTGATGACCAATGATGACCACTGATGACGGCCACTCCTTGCCACCCATTGCCACTCCTTGCCACCCATTGCCACTCATTGCCATTCGTTGTGCCACTCCTTGCCACCGGCCGCCCCTCATTGCAGATCTTCCAGCTGCTGCCCTCGAAGCGGCAGACGCTCTTCTTCACAGGTACGTGGCCGACGCCCTGTGAAGTGCGTGCACGTATGCTCACACGGCGCCCTCCTCTTCTTCACAGCGACGTGGCCGCGCGAGGTGCAGCAGCTTGCCAAATCGTACCTGAGCCCGAACGCAATGCAGGTAATGACCACTAATGACCTCTAATGACCTCTAATGACCTCTAATGACCTCTAATGACCTCTAATGACCTCTAATGACCACTAATCGTACCTGAGCCCGAACGCCATGCAGATCTTCGTCGGCGGAGCCGACACGAAGCTGGTCGCCAACAAGTCCGTCACCCAAAAGTTCGAGCAGCTCACCCCTGCCGAGAAGCCCGAGAGGCTGATGAAGGTCATCACGGAGCAGCCTGCCGACGCCAAGATCGTCGTCTTCTGCAACACGAAGGCCGACTGCGCGAAGCTCGAGGCCGACCAGAAGCGCCTCGGCCGCGGTACGTGTGCCATTGACGAAACCCGAGCCCTGAGTGCCATTGACGACCCCCGAGCCCGGAGTGCCATTGACGAACCCCGAGCTCGGAGTGCCCTTGACGAAACCCGAGCTCGAAGTGCCCTTGACGAAACCCCGACCTTTAGCGTCTCGGCCGCGGTATGGATCGAGCACGAGTACCTGGCGCCACTGCGTTGCACGCGCTCACCACGGCGCCCCGCTTCCCCACAGGGACGTGTGCCATCCACGGCGACAAGGATCAATGGGAACGCGAGCGCGCGTTGCAGGCCTTTTCGTCCGGCAAGGCGCCCATCATGTTCGCGACCGACGTGGCGGCGCGAGGGCTCGACGTCCGCGGAGTGACCCTCGTCATCAACTACGATCTGCCGCAGGGAGATGACGGCGTCGAGAACTACGTGCACCGGATTGGGCGGACGGGTAGGGCAGGCGCGACCGGGATCGCCATCACGTTCTGGAACGATCGCGTGGATAAGAGACAAGGGGCGAAGCTCGCAGCGCTGCTCGCCGACGCCGGGCAAGAGGTGCCTTACTTTATTCAGGCAGCTGCCTCGAAGCGCGGCGGCAAGGGTGGCGGCGGCAAGGGCGGCGGCTGGGGCAGAGGAGGCGGCAAGGGTGGCGGCAAGGGTGGCGGCAAAGGCGGCGGCAAGGGCGGCGGCAAAGGCGGCGGCAGCTACCAAAAATGGTGAGCAGATGTTCGCACGTACGCGCGCGAAAGAGGGTGAGGGAGGTGCGCGCGCGTGCGTGCGTGTGAGCGTAAGGGGGCATCTGACTCACTGAGAGCGAGAGAGATGTGCGCAGCGGGCGCCCGATACGGCGCGGCCAGACCGGCCGATGCATGCGGCATGAGGACGACGGCGCGCCCGATACGGCGCGGCGCGGCGGCCGATGCATGCGGCATGCGGACGAGTGGACATACGCGGCAGAGGGTGCCCAGCAGGGCGCCTATCGGCAGCAGAGGGTGCCCAGCAGAGCGCCTAACGGCGGCCCCGAGACAGCGGAGATACTTGCCTGATTTGGGCGGAGATACTTGCCTGATTTGGGTAGCAGAGCTCCGAGGCAGCACAGCGGAGACAGTACTGTGGGGAGAGCACCGTCTGGTCGCGCGCCCGCCACAGCGCCCGCCCGGACGACGCTGTGATCTGTGCTCTCAGTCTGGTCGCGCGCCCGCCACAGCGCCCGCCCGGAGCTGTGATCTGTGCTCTCAGCACACACATGTGTTCCGACGTGCTCTCGGCGAGTTCGGTGGCTCGGGCCGAGTTCCTGGCCGTGTTCCTGCTCCTGCCACCCCCGGAGACGTGTCCAGCTATGATATGGCGGTGGGTCGGGGCCACGTCATTACCATGCAATGCTTCGACGCACCTGCCACCTCCTCGGTCTATCCGTCATGCGATGGGGCACGGCAGTCACGGCATCCGCGCACGGCAAGAGCCATGGCGGTGTTGTCAGGTAGGTCAACTACCAAACTTGCTTCACGATTTACAGGACCCCCACAAACTTTGTCCTTGCTTGAGCAGAGAAAACTTACTTACACTCACAGGGCCGTTGACCATTCACACGCGTCATCACACACCTCGAAGACCTCCACGGCGCGCTCGCAGAAAGGGTGGCGTCCTGGCATGCGATACCTCAAAGCCACAGCAAAAGCCACAATGAGACGAAGTTCGCCACCCATAGCCAGCATCCTGCTGCTTCTCATGCTCTCCAGCACCGCCGCCATTGATGGCCACCTCCATGGCGTCGGGCGTACCGTTTCAGCACGCAGAGAGCTGCTGATCGCCTCGGAGCTGCGCGCAGCACGGGCGGCTTCCGCGCCTGCCGCCGTCTCCAACGAGGCATACGCACCGGCTGGTGCTCCTGCCGTGCGAGTCCCGTTCTCGGTGTTCCGGATGCTCGTCGCGTACGTGCTCTGGGCCCTCTTTGGCATCTTCGGCGCACATCATCTGTACCTCGGCCGGAACTGCGAGGCGCTCGTCTCGTCGATCTCGCTCAACGGGTTCCTGCTCGGCTGGGTGCGCGACGCGTTCCGCATCCCGAGCTACGTGCGACAGCTCGGCCAGGCTGAGGCCGAAGCCCAGCCGAGCGGCGGCAGCCGCGGTGGCGCGTTCGACGCTGTGGGCAAGCTGAGCCGGTGGGCCGTCGGAGCCATCGCGAGGCTTCGAGGTGCGGTGTCGTCAAAGCCTGCCTCGAGAGACGCTTCGAAGGCCTTCTCCCGCCTCGCTAGCCTCGAAGCCTCTCCAGCCTCGCTAGCCTCGGTGCTTGACAAGGGTGCCCACGGCGGCGCGCCGACGCGCGGCGCGCCGACCCAAAAATGGCAACTCGCGAAGGTCGCCCAAAATATGGCAACTCACGCTGAGAGCGCCCAGCCTCTAGCGAGTGAGACGGTGATGATGGCCTCGGAGCTCAGCGTACTCTCCGGCGCGGTGCGGCTGCTCTATCGTCTGAGCTGGCACCTTGCCCTGGGTGCGTGGCGCCTCTGATGGCCTCTGATGGCCTCTGATGACCTCTGATGGCCTCTGATGGCCTCTGATGACCTCTGATTGCACTTGATTGAAACGGATTGCCTCTGATTGCTCAGGGTGCGTATCGCCTCTGATGGCCTCTGGCGCACGCATCACGTGCTGTGTGCGACTGAGTGCGAGTGTGTGCGACTGAGTGCGTCGGATTGCGTCTGATTGCGACAGATGGCGACTGACAGCGACGGGTCGCCTCTCGCACGACAGGTTCGTGGCTCACATATCACGCATTGCGCTTCAGCAGCAGTCTAGACCCGCCACTGCTGTCGCCCACGCTCCGTATGACGGTATGCATGCAACCCTGAGAGCCTCTTCTGATTGCATGCCTCATCAGACTGATTGCTGTCGCCCACGCTCCGTATGACGGTATGCATGCAACCCTCTTCTGAGGACCTCTAAATACGTCTGATTGCGTCGCTCATCAGGTGCATGACTGTATGCATGAAACCCTGAGTGCCTCTTCTGAGGACCTCTAAATACCTCTGATTGCGTCCCTCATCAGGTGCATGCAAGCTGCGCGCTGCTGACCCTCTTCCTCGCTGCCGGCACGACGGGGCTACCGGTACCCAACAGGCTCCTCGCGCTAAGCGCTTTCGGTGGCGCTGTGATCGAGAGGTGATGACCTCAAATGACCTCAAATGGCCTCTGATCACCTCTGATGACCTCGGATGACCTCGGAATGGCCTCTGAATGGCCTCTGAATGGCCTCTGATGGCCTCTGATGGCCTCTGATTGCGTCGTTCATCAGGTGTGGCTATGCGCCCCTCTGGCTTCCCGGCGCCGCCGCCGCCGCGACGGATGCCGGGCGCGGCGGCGTCACGTTACCTCTGCTGCTCGCGGCCATGGCGGTCAATATACGGTCGTTACGTCGACGTCCGTCCACACGACAGCCGCGCCGCTCTTTGCTCGCGGCACTGGCCGTCACGTGCGTCGCCGCGTCGTTCTGGGCTCACATATCTGATTGCATGCCTCATCAGACTGATTGCCTCCCTCATCAGGTTCGTCGCCGCGTCGTTCTGGGCTCTGGTGCTCGCAGGGCTGCTCATGCGCCAGACGGTACGCTGATTGTGTCAGATTGCCTCCCTCATCAGGCTGATTGCATTCCTCATGCGCCAGACGGTACGCTGATTGTGTCTGATTGCCTCCCTCATCAGGCTGATTGCATTCCTCATGCGCCAGACGGTACGCTGATTGTGTCAGATTGCATCCTGATGGGGACCGGTTACGTCTGATTGCATTCTGATGGGGACTGATTACGTCCAGAGTACGACTGATGGCGTCCTAATGGTGGCTGATTGCCTCCCTCATCAGGTGCCACTCACCGTCGACGGGCGAGAGCGCACGCTCAACGCGGCGCGTTTCGTCAGCGGCGGCATGTGCATGCTCAGACCCGATCGGCTCGCCAGGTTCGTCATTCACGCGCTCGGTGGCGGTGGCTGGCAAGAGCACGCCTGCCTCAAGATCGAATGGTCACGCGCGCTCGGCACGGCGTTCGAGCGCTTGTGTATCTTCAGTGGCGACCGGCGCACCTCCAAATGCTTCGATTGGGACATTAAAGGTGTGCCCATCTGGTTGCCTCTGAGTGCCTCTGAGTGCCTCTGGGTGCGTCTGAGTGCCTCTGAGTGCCTCTGAGTGCCTCTGGGTGCCTCTGAGTGCCTCTGAGTGCCTCTGGGTGCCTCTGAGTGCACCTCCAAATGCTTCGATTGGGACATTAAGGGGTTTCCATGCCCTCAGCTCCTGCCCGAGAATGCGTGTGCTCACCACGGCGCCTCGTCTCTCGTCCACATCAGGCACACGCTGGGCGAGGGACGGGCTCTCATTGGTGGAGTCATACGCGACGCTTGGTCTCAGCCGTTTCGCTTCGACGAGTGAAGTGAAATCCGCATATCGGAAGCTGTCGCTCGTCTATCACCCAGATAAAACGTCGGCCTTCGACTCTCAAACGTGAGATGTGACTCCTGATGACACCTGATTGCCCCCTGAGTGACTACTGATGACTCCTGATGACTAATAATGACTCCTGATGACCACCTGATTGCGTCGGTCATTACAGGGCTCGTGATACAACCGAAGTCTTCGTGAAGACAAAGATGGCATTCGAGACCATCATGGCCGCACGCAAGCGGCAGCGGCACACGCCGCTGCCGCCGCCGAACCCGCCGCCGCCGAGCCCGACGCCACCGCGCGCGGCGTCAGCTCAGCCGAGATCGAGCTCCAAGCGAGATCGAGCCTCGTCCGGCCATGCGCCCAAGACGACGCCTCGCAAGGGGTCGAGCGGCGCGACAGCGAGGCAACCCTCCAAAGCAGCGCCCAAGCGCACGCGATGACCGATCGAGTTTGAGTATCGAGAGTCAACTTGTCGATCCACGCCACATCTCGCCTCCCGATCGCGATCGCGCACGATCCCTTTGATCGTTTCTATTTAGGTGTCGTTAGCGACGGGCGATCGAAGTCATACCACATACGGGATATTAAAATTTATTCCCGATACTCTCGACTTAGAAGAAATAAGGAACCGTCGACGATCGCGCCGCGCTCAAGGCGGCGAGAGACCGACACAGCAGACACCCAGCGCCATACAGACCGATACACACACGACACCGCTTGTTCATCAAGCCGGCGGCCCTGAGCCCCTCCCCTTTTGACCTCGGCACGCGCACGAGTCAGATTCCACACCGACACGCACGCGCACTGAATACATGGAATGCACAAGTAGACATCACTGGAGCCGTACGCGGCCTGAGCGAGTCACGCTCATCCTGAAGGCCACACGCAACTGAGCCAGACCCTTTACAAGGGTACACCGGAGCATGAGATCGCAGAGCACTCCGCGAAGCTCATTAGTCAGCAGAGAGGCCGGGTTCGTCACCTACCCGATCGAAGCCTATCCGACCGTAGGTGAGCAGATCGTCGACATTCGGATGTGGGCGGATCCCCACGAGCGCGCGACGGGGGGGGGGCTACCAGATGGGGAGTACGAGCGTCGGTGATGGCGTCCCCCCGTGTCGAGGCGACGAATCGCGTGAGCGGGGCGCGAGCAGCACACGCCTCTGCTGCTCCGTGGTGCCGGTCGCGCGATCTTGCTTCTGCTCGGTGTACACCAACGAAAAGAATTCGGGCGAGAACATGGCCAAGGGCTCCTTCTCATCGGAAAACAACTTCGTGCGCGCTGTCTCTGCGCGACGTGACAGAGGTGATAGAGTACGTAGGCTCATGCTCGCTTGAGCCCAGGGGGAAGCCGGTCTTTCGCTGCGGCGGCGCTGACTGAGCTGACGCCTCTCGGCAAGCCGCGACGCGAGAGAGTCCTCAAGCATGTCGCGAAACTTGCGATTCCACAATCGGGTGTTCAATCACGCGAACGCCCTTTTTTCAAACTTCTACTTGCCACATCGGAGATTTCAGAGATTTTCCAAATCGGACAACAAAGTTGAGTAGAAAATTCATCCAATTGGGGGGACGTCGTACAATTGTACGACGGTATTTTCGTTTTTGCTGTGCAACATGTATTCGACACACACGCACTACAACATGTATTCCGAGACGATTCTCCCACTGTACGCGCAGTCCGTTGCGCTCCTGCACCTTCGTCTCACCACTCGCCCGAGACTGAGGGGGGAGGGGCGAAAGTAACTGGCGGCACTGTGGGATTCAGGTCCTCTCTGCTCTTCCCCCACCCCAGCAGCTGGAGGTGGGGGGGGCAAAGCGGGGAGGCAAAGTGGGGGGCTAAGTGACTGCGAGAGTGCGGGATTCAGGTCCTCCTCTCTCTCTCTCTCTCACCTGGCACCCCGCACGCGCGCGCCTGCTCATAGCGTGTGTGCGTGTGTGCGCCCGCCATGACGCCTCATAACGCCCGCCATGAGGCCTCATCGCGTCCCAAAGGCTGATCCCACAGGCCATGGACGTTTCGTTACGGTGATGATCCCACAGGCCATGGACGTTTCGTTACGGTGATGATCCCACAGGCCATGGACGTTTCGTTACGGTGATGATCCCACAGGCCATGGACGTTTCGTTACGGTGATTCGCGCCGCCAACGGCGCCGGTGTCGGCCGCAGCACTCACGCTTCTGACGGCCATTGCTCCTTTATCTACTTATGACTTTGTCTCCACAGTGCCCATCATCAGCATGCCATCACCAGCATGCCATGATCAGGACTTCGTCTCCGCCTTGCCCGTAGCCTCCGCCTCCGCCTTGCCCGTCTCCGTCACCTCGGCCTTCATCAGCGCCACCTCGGTGCCAATGACCGCACCCGCAACTGCTTGCGCCACCTCCCCCGCCTGTTCCGTCTGCTCTGCTGGGTCCGCACCGAGGCTCAGCCGCGCACCTGATGAGGGAGGCAATCAGAGGTCCTCATCATAGGTCATCAGAGGTCCGCACCGAGGCTCAGCCGCGCACCTGTGCTCGGGGCTGTGATGAGGAAGGCAATCATAGGTCATCAGAGGTTCGTCAGAGGTTCGTCAGCGCACCTGTGCTCGGGGCTGTGATGGCCGAGTACATCGACATGATGTTCTGACGAGACTCTGTGAATTGCGACGGGTAGAAATCTGCCGAGGACGAGATCGCGCTCAGAGGCACTCCAAAGGGTCATCAGGTGTCATCCGAGATCATCCGTGATCATCCGTGATCATCCGTGATCATCCGAGGTCATCCGAGGTCATCCGAGGTCATCCGAGGTCATCCGAGGTCAGAGATGAGCGGGAGATCAGCGGGAGATCACCTGGGAAGAAGCGCTGGATGAAGGAGAAGACGAGCACATGCCCGAGTGGCGAGAGAGGGATGATGAGGATGATGACGAAGGGCACGAGCGTGAAGAGGTCCTTGGCTATGCGCTGCAGCAACTTCGCCTCCCGCGGCTTGAGGGTGTACCTGTGGGGAGAGGGCGCCGTGGGGAGCACTGTCATGCCTCCCCTACCTCTGCTGTGGGGAGAGCTTCCCATACCCTTGGTAATCAACGGCCATCAGTGAGAGATCAACGGTCATCAGTGAGGTCATCAGTCATCAGTGAGAGAGCTTCGCGTCGTCTTGGGCGTACCCTTGGCCGACGGCGCGGCTGATCATATTAGGCAATTAGACGCAATCAGACGCAATCAGACGCAATCAGCGCACCCTTGGACGACGGCGCGGCTGATCATATTGACCATCAGCTGAACATCCTCGCCCATGAGCCGGAGGCCTCGGGAGTAGAACGCAAGCCCTTCGCCGGCACGCTTGGCATTGACCTGGAGCGCCTCGCGCGTGCGCGGCCACGAGAAGCTTTCCGGTCTACCCGTGTCCTGCGAGATGCGACCAGATGTCATCAGTATGCACTCAAAGGTCATCGGATGCCATCAGTATGCTCTCAAAGGTCATCGGATGTCATCAGCATGCTCTCAAAGGTCATCGGATGTCATCAGTATGCTCTCAAAGGTCATCGGATGTCGTCAGAATGCACTCAAAGGTTGTCAATTACCTGTGACTGCAGCCCCAGTTGCAAGAGCTCTACGAAGATCTGCTGCTCGAGCTGAAGTAGCTGATCCTCGTCCACGCGTGCATGCTGATCTCGCTGCACCTCGGTCACCATCGCGTGCAATCTCGCCTCCATCTCGCCGTAGCGCTGCACGGCCTCGAGCAGCTGGCCGGTGACGGACGGGGGAGCATCCGTGGTCATGGGAGGTCATGGGAGGTCATGGGAGGTCATCAAATAGCACTCAGTGGTCCTCAGTGGTCCTCAGTGGTCCTCACCTGGTCGATGAGGGACGAGGTGAGTGCGAGCTCAGACTCGAGAGTAATCAGTCCCCATCAGGATGCAATCAGACGTAATCAATCACCTGGTCGATGAGGGACGAGGTGAGTGCGAGCTCAGACTCGAGAGTCAGGAAGATGCGCTCCATTTCGAGCAGAGCGGACCTGCCATATTAGGGAGACGCAATCAGGGATCATCAGTCGCAATCGAGTCACAATCATAAGGCAATCACGAAGATGAGAGCGGACTTGAGCCCACGATCCCTCTTCCAGCTCGCGAATCATTGGCAATCATCGGCAATCATCTGCAATCAATGGCAATCAATGGCAATCAATGGCAATCAACGTACTTAAGCCCGAGCTCCTTTTGGAGCTTGCAGATGGCCACGTCCGCGCGTAACGTCTCCTCCATCAATCCTGCCGAGGTGCCAAACCTAATTAGGTAGGCCGCCTTGAGCTCCTTTTGGCGCTGCACGAGCTTGATGCCTGCGAAAGGGGAGTCGGGTTCGTCAAGGGGCGTCGGGTGGCAATCAGCTGCACTCGTGTGGCCATCAGCCGCACTCGAATGGCAATCGGACGCCATCACCTCCACGGAGTTTCGTCGCCTCTGATGGCAGTCAAGGGCAATCAAGGGCAATCAATGGCAATCAAGGGCAATCAATGGCAATCAGACGCCATCACCTCCACGGAGTTTCGTCGCCTCTGATGGCAATCAATGGCAATCAATGGCAGTCAATGGCAATCAAGGGCAATCAATGGCAATCAGACGCCATCACCTCCACGGAGTTTCGTCGCCTCTGATGGCAATCAGTGGCAATCAATGGCAATCAATGGCAATCAATGACAATCAATGGCAATCAGTGGCAATCAGTGGCAATCAGACGCCATCACCTCCACGGAGTTTCGTCGCCTCTGATGGCAATCAGTGGCAATCAATGGCAATCAATGGCAATCAATGGCAATCAATGGCAATCAATGGCAATCAGTGGCAATCAGACGCCATCACCTCCACGGAGTTTCGTCGCCTCGGCGCGTAGAGAGAGCAACGCCCGCGACTCTTGCTGGAGGGTCATGAGAGTCTCTTCTTTCTCGGGCGACGTGCCGCTCAGCCGCTGCCACGCCTGCTGGACCGCCTCGACGACGTTCTTGCTCTCATTGAGAGCGAGTCGGAAGTCCAGACCGCCGTCTCCTTGGATGGCGGGCAGATCGATCGTTAATGGGAGCTCACGAGCGCGCGAGATGACGCGGCGCAGCTTGGGCAGCTTTCCCGCCGCGCCGCTCACCGCTCCATCCAGCGCCAGCTCGAGCGCCAGAGGGTTGGCCTTCAGCTCGGCGATCGCGTCGATCTGGCGCTTCAAGATCTCGTCGAGCTCGGCCGCCGAGAGCATCCCGGAGGCGCTGAGCGGCGCGTTGTTCACGTCGATGTCTCTCTGTAGCCGCAGGATCAGCGACGAGAAGTCGATATCCTGGAGCAGCGACGGATTCGACGAGTACTCCCGAGCGAGCTTGAGCGCGAGCTCCGCCTCGTTGACCGTCCTTCGCACGGTGATGGAGAGGGCGATGTCGCGCAAGCGGGCGTATCGCGGGCGCGACAGCCAGAACGACCAGTCCTCCTCTCCGACGCCGCCATCGCCGCCATCGCTGCTGCTGCTGCCTATGCTGCTGCCGGCGCTGCCACCTGGGAGCTGGAAAGTGGAGGACACAGCCAACTGGACCGCCGATGGCGCCGCCGCCTCCACCTCCATCCTCAGAGCTGCCACACGCGCTGGCGCGGGTCGCCGCTGCGGAGCGATCGGCGGCACGCTGTGTGCCCCGGGGCCGTACGCCACGCTGTAGCCCGTGATCGGCGGGTACAGCAAGCTGACGAGCATTGCCGCGTGCATCTTGTCAAGCCACTTGGGAATTGCCGCAGAAAAGCAGCGCACCACAAGTCTCGGGACAATCTGGGTGGAATTTCACATATCGAAACGAACACACTTTCGGTGATACCCGCGCCGTTAATCGCAACATCCCCTCCCAAAGCGACGCCCAGAACCTCCTCCCCGCTTTTCGTCCGCCGTCTGTGGAAGCGAACTGGCGCACAAGGCGTGTGGGTCCTGCTTTCGGATCATGCTGTCTCCTGTCCATGGTGTCAGTTTGGTCCGCGGCGACGTCGTGCTCGCCCGGCTCGGCAAGCGACTTTGGTACCCTGCGATAGTGCAGTTCATCGACACCGCCACCGCGTCCCTCCTCTTCTTCGGCGACAGCAAGCGAGGCCTGTGCAGCCTGAGCAGGCTGCGGCCGTACGCGGATCTCCCGACGCTCCCAATGTCCGCGCGTGGACAAGGGCAGGCATGGCATGACGCCATCGAGGCTGCGGACGCTTGGGTTGCGATGCATCGACCAGCTGCTGCCACTGCCCAGGGCGATCAAGATGCCGGCGTCGCGCCGGACGAAGACGAAGCGTGGTCCATCAACGGCACGGTCATCTCCCCCGCCGCCATCTGCCGGGCTGCAGCGCTTCGGCTTCCGCCGATGGATCAAGCGATCAAGCCGGATGCGATGCCACGCGCGTCGTTTCGCGTCCTCCCTGCACCGTCGTCAACGTGCGCCGGCACCAGCGCAGGCGAGGGCGACGAGCAGCAGGAGGACCAGGCCGACGGGGCGGACGGGGAGGCGGACGGCGAGGCGGACGGGAGCGAGGACGGGAGCGACGACGAGACGTATGCGAGGCGCCATGCGCCGCTCGAAGATTTGGAGTACCGCGGCTTCGCAGCTCACCCCTGGGTCGCCGCGCAGGCGAGCGAGGGCGAGTACGACAGGGTAGCGCCTGACGGCTCTGGAAGCGGCTGCGGCGGCGGCGGCGGCGGCGGCGGCGGCGGCGAGGGGGGTTGCGAGGGCGGCAGCAGCGGCATCTCAGCGGATAGACTGCCTATCGGCGCGTGGCTACGGGTGCCCGCGCACCTCTTCACACCAGGTTCGCTCTTCACACCTGAACGCTGGGACAAGCCTCGTCTGTTCTCGGATGGCCTCTGATTGCCACCTGAGTGCGTCTGACTGATTGCGCCCTCATCAGGTTCGCTGGACAGCTGGGACGCGCGCATCGTCGGTTCGAGCTGGCAGGGGCGCCGAGAGCTCACGGAGCTTTATTTCCCACACGACCACACCACGTGCCTCTTCCACAGCGAGCAGGTCCTAATATGGAAAGAGCACATGCCGGATGCATGCACGACCGCTTGCACCGCTGCAGCTGCGGTGGGACCGCCCAAGCCGAAACCGAAGCCGGGGCCCCATGGCCGAGGCCGAGGCCGAGATTATGGCCGAGATTGTGGCCGAGGCCGAGGCCGAGACCGAGGGCGGGGGCGGGGGCGGGCGCTGTGGCAGATGAAGGCATCTGCCACAGCGGACGAGACGGCGCCGTCTCGGGCACCGCTGCATCCGCCACCGCCCTCACTGCCGCCGCCGCCGCCGCCGCCGCCGCCGCCGCCATGCCCTCGGCCGCAGCAGCAGAGGCAGATCAAGCGGCCCGGCGATGATGCATGCGGCACATTCGGGTGCACCCTGCCCGACAAGCACCGAGGGCTTCATAGGATCCCCGATTTGGCAATAGGCGAGCGCCGGCTCCGGGGCGCGACGCATGCAATCCCGCCGGCGCAGCTGCTGCAGGCCGCCATTGCGGCGCGTCGAGTGGCCGTGATGGGAGGCGCCGCGGCGAGCGCCGCGGCGAGCGCGGCGGCAGGCGCGGCGGACGACAGCGTCGTCGTGAGCGTCGACACGGGGAGGAGCGACGCTCACGACGACGCGTCCTGGGCGATCGGGATGGAGTGCACTGAAGTATCCGCCGTCGCAGCGGCGATCGGCCTGTCGGACATGCTGCCGGGTGTGAATGCTCCGGGTGTGAATGCTCCGGGTGTGAATGCGATCGGCCTGTCGGACATGCTGCCGCGCTGCGCACCATGGACAGCGCCATCCGCTCACCACAGCGCTCCACCCGCTCATCACAGCGCGTCATGCGCTCACCACAGCGCGCTCGATCGCTCGACCTTGGCGTCCATTGGTGCCTCGATCGGCGCCTCGATCTGCGCCTGGACCGACTCAGACGGCGCCCACGACGGCGCCCCGTCCGACTCGAGGGGCGCCCACGATGGCGCCTGGACCGACTCAGACGGCGCCCACGACGGCGCCCCGTCCGACTCGAGGG